>DWLO01000556.1:0-19478 GCA_018245335.1 Dalla quadristriga | reverse complement strand
AACAATTATTTCACGGCAGAAATGGGTGTGGCGGTGGTACCGCCCCGGGCGAACCGTATACAGGCTCTACCACCTACTAAAGCTAAGCTAAGCTTTAGAACTTGTTTATTTCTTTAGCTCTAAAGATTGTTTATTTCTTTTCTATTAAGTGTTTTTACAGTCGGATTTTTGTTCCTTTTTAATAATTTAATTGCAAGTTCAAAGCAACCGATTCGCACTAAAAAAATCACACTGATAGAATTTTAGAAACTAACATAGTTTGTCTAGGTACTGAAAAATGTAGTAGGTAATAGTCTTATAAACAGTTGTTTAAATTTAATTGTAATTACAATTATTTTTCTGCTTTTCGTAAACCTGTCACGAAAAGCGAGATGTTTGGAAGGAATTCAATCAGCTTCGGTAATTACCTGAGACAAGCTCTGCTCGTCATCCCGTTGTATAAATATTCATCGAGCAATGTTCTGATAGCAATATTGCTCGAAGATTTTACTCAGTTGCTTACAAAGTGGAAATCAACAGACGGGGCCACCTGAAGGTAAATGCCTGTATGTTATCATAGCTTTTGAATATAAGCAATACCAGTGTACTTGACAATGCGTTATTGGAAAAACGCTAGATCATATTCATAATATATAGTCTACTGTCAAAAGCCTCAGAAGCCTCAGGAAGCTCGTTCACAAATTGATATGTACCTAACAGTGCCGAACTGGACTGTAGGAGACTACAACGAATTTTCGTTGAGGTCATTCCAGCTTCTTGAATAACATCACGGTCCTAGTAATAAGGCATAAAAGGAGAAAACCTCAGTATGATTTAGTGAATTAACTTGACTATTGTTGTTAGTGCTTAAAGAAAGAACATAAGAACAATGTGTCTGCACCCTAATCTAATGAGAATTAAAAGTGTCGAGTCAGTGGAGATAGTCTTTATAATATAAAATTATTATTAAGTAACAGTATAAATTTACTTTAGAAATTAAGCTATAATTTACAATAAGCCTATTTAAAAATAAGTCTGGATTTTAAGGAATCTTAGGTATATACCTACATTTCATTAATGATATCTTCCATCATTGTTATTGACTTCCGAAGTTCATTAAGCCGCAAATCAGTTTTTTCCAGACGATTGTAACTATTGTTAGAGTTCAATCACTTGTTTCGTTGTTTCAGATGCTGAATCGGACGTTAAGAAAGTT
Organism: Dalla quadristriga; assembly: GCA_018245335.1. Lineage (NCBI taxonomy): Eukaryota > Metazoa > Arthropoda > Insecta > Lepidoptera > Hesperiidae > Dalla > Dalla quadristriga. Next base: position 18,283 of record DWLO01000556.1, on the reverse strand, counting down.
AATTCAAATAGAAATAAGCTAGTTCATTCAATTTTAGTTCTAGAATATTTATAGTACAAAATTGTCGAACTTATCGTTCTTAGTATAACAGTATTTTTGTAGGTACACTGTCGAAATAAGAGTAGAAGAAAGAAAGCGCGCGGAGAAAGCTATTTTCAATAATATATTTGGGCGTGATCGTGATTGGCGCTATCGTGCACGTCCGTAGTTTTATTGGAGAAAACAATGCCAGAGGTTCTCATAAAGCATCGGTATCTTGGTTGTGAGATTTCGTGGGTAGCGTAGAGCGGGTGGGGAGCTGGAGGGGCGGGGTAGTAATGTGCGAAGATAAGGAGGAGGCGCGAAGCGAGGCGGCGGCGCCGAGCCCGAAGCGCCTGTGCTGGCCGCGCCGCCCGCCCGCGCCGCTGCCGGACACCCGAGGTCTCTGCTGCGCCAAGTTGCTCAGGAAGAATAGAAAGTCGAAAAAGGTAGGCTTTTTGTGTAAATTTACCCCCCCCCCCATATACCCACGAAAAATAAAATAAAATTCAAATATACTTACGAAATAGACACCCCATTTGACCCCACTGGGATCCATCGTGTGATAAAATTTCCAAAAATCTTTTTAAACGAGACTTGAAAAAAGATATTTAAACGCCTCTGTTTGATATTGATATAGATTGTAACATAGAAATTATAGATAGGAAAACGACAACAGAGTTTGAGGTCAGCCAGGAGAACCGTCGTGGTAATAGATACAAAAGTATTTCCATGGAGTACGGCGTTAGGTCGGTCATAAAAACAACCATACCAATTACTGTCTAAACCCCTAATTACTCAACTACTCACCAAGTAACGCGCACCTTGTATATAAAATTATCACTGCTCGAGTAACCTTGCAAAAAACTTGTACTTTTACCTACTTAAATGATATACCTTCTCAATAAAAAAGAACATTTGTATAAGATGTAATAAATACATCAAAATTAAATAAGCCTTACTTGCTGTTTGCTTAACATTTCCAGTTATTTAACAATAACCAATTATAATAACTAATAATATATGAACTAATTGATAACATAGTGGTTAACGTTAAGGTTAACGTTAACATAAGTTTATATTATCGGCATCCGGTTTGTCTCTTTTAACAGCTTGTCTTTCGACATAGGCCTCCTCCAAATATGTCCATGTTGTCCTATCCTTTGCTATCCGGGTCCATTTTGGACCTGCTATACCTGTATAAGACATTAGGATGTACTAAATTAGCCGGTTTACTTATTTCATAAAGTTACTGTAACTTACGAAATCTCCAAAAAAATAACATGTCTTATTTAAACTTTCCGACATCCGTGTACCTAATTTACTTGAAATTAAATAGGTACCTACACGACTGGCACCATACAGTTTAATCACGATTCATACATTGCCATAGTTTGAAATTACTAGGCAAGTAGAGAAAATACCCGGTGCTCAGTCAGGTTGATGTCCTCCATATTTCAAGGTAGAGCGCGCTTAAGCCTTTTAATCAAAGTTTCAACTGAATTTCGGTCACGGTGGTTACTAACATCGTGGCATCGGATTTACCAAATCGAATATAATATTACGATATATATTTCATAGTAGATATAGGTATACCACTGTAGTCGTTGGGATATATCTACATACCCTTAAATTACTCAGCTATATATTATTATGTTTATCTAATCGTTATGTAATTATTACAGCAAATCGATCATTCCTAATCATTGAATGACTATTTATGACATCAAGTAAACATGTTTTTGTTTGACAAATAATTCACTATTATTTAATATTATAACAAAAACGATGAACAAAAACGGGCAAAGTAAGAAAGGTCAAACTTCTTCCGTCTTAAAAATATTGTTGTTTTAAGTACTGTCCTTGTAATTGAGAAGTCATTTTATTCTTTAAAGCACTTTAGTAATCCCAACTTCTTAGTTTATTGGAGTCGGCGAGGACAATGTCATGTATATATTGCGTTAAGGATAACTAGGAAGGCAAATAAGTTGTCCGCGAACACGCCAACTTTGGATCAAATTAGTTTCCGCTGACGTTGAGTTCTTCAACTTTGATTAACCTCCCCGGGGCACGCAAATGAACGAGCGCCGCCATTATAACAATAAAGCGTATACCTTCCTTTTGTATCATGTATAAAGATATTTTAATGTTGTACAGTTTACTTCTCTGGCTATTATTTTTAACGACTTTCAAAAGTTACTTAAACTTTCACTCTGAGATGTGTAAAATAATATTTATTTAATCATAGTGGATATAAAAATTCGTACAAACGTATTTTATTGGTGAATACTATCTTCCTTATGTCTGTCCTTGGTATTATATTATAACCTACCTAGCTGTTGCCCGCGACATCGTCCGCGTGAAAGTTTTCATGTTTGAGTTTCCTCAAGATTATTCGGGATCAAAAGTATTTTATGACCATCTCCGTGACTCAAACTAAATCTCTATGAAATTATATGAACATCGATTATATGGTTTAGCCGTGAAGGCGTATCAAACAAACAAATTTTCGCATTTATAATACTAGGAAGACTAGTAAGATAACATTTACTTAAGTCGATTTTCAGTTATTTATGAAAAATTGCAGTTTAAGATATTTTATATGCACTATATAGCTGTCTTCTACTTATTTTTATTTATTTGCTACTAAATTCACTTCCATATTATATTTATATATTAATAAACCGACTTAAAAAGGTCCTTATTTGTGCGGTACCTATTTTATTGTGTGTATGTAACGCGATATCTTCGCCGATTGTGGACCGATTCCTAATATTTATTATTTTATTAAATAGACCACGCCTCAAGGAGCACTCCTATTTAATTTTAAGTGTGGAAAAATATGTTTACTGACTCCCCGTATACCGATTCTTCTGAAACTCGGCACTTAGGTAGGTTAGGTTTGGTTCCAAATACAATAAAAGATTATGTGCACGTGGAGCTGATCTAATGATGGAAATGGAAGGCAGTCCAGGGGAACTCCTCAAAGGTGTACAGCAGCTACGTCAGGCTCGTATAATTCCTCTTGACGAGATAAGCAAACAACAAATACGGCGGCGCCGGCGCTTGCGTGACTATAAAATATTAATGTAACTACTTAAATTTACGTGCATGAACAAGATTATTATTATTTTTACTTTGTTGTTTTGAATTCCATTTTTTAATATTTTTACTAACTAAATATTTTCATGCTAAAACAAAATACCTACACTTCCGGCGATGACTTCTCCTGCAGTAACAAATAGAATAGCAAAGAAAAAACTTATATCCCCCCGCCATTATGTGTCTAGATATAAATTCAATTTACAAGGAGAAATCGACAAGAAATGTTTTTCTTTGAATCAAAGAGCAACTGAGAGAGGTTGCAGTACTATTTTGCAATTCTAAGTTTAGTGGAGAGGTTTCAATCTGACTAATGTGTCTGAAATACTTGTAACAGAACCATGCACCCTCGCATCTAGAAATATTAAAAGTGCATTTGACACGAAGATACAGGTTGCGTTGCGTCGATCCTAAATGTATTACTTTTGTCTGAGTGAGTATTGTGGGCTCTGGTGTTATGGCCGCATGGAAGTTATGAATTGCGCGTAACCTACATATCATGATAATTAAAAAGGAGTCTTGTGTGTTTACATCATGTTCAAGAGCTAAATTGAGAAATACGTTTGTTTGCTCTTGGGTGCCGCTTTCAATGATTTGTGTATTATGCTACAACGTTATCTGACCCGGTGGACAAATTCGAAACTAACTTAATATTTTACGTTGACTAGTCACCGAGTATCTGACGATAAGTATGTGGTCTACGTGATAAGTTACTGCTCCGATAGTAACTGTCAGCTGACAAATCAACAGACAGCTAAAACTACCAGAACTGACTGGCGCCTATCTAATACAGTAGTATTAGACTGTAGTAACTTGGCGCCTATACTTACTGTCCAAGATGCATGGATTGCAAGGAAGGAGGATGCAACGATGTTTTTTTTACGTAGTTATTATTTATTTAGTACTAGGAAGTGCTCGCGATTTCATCTCTTAAAATACAGAACATTTTAAAAAGTGAGAATTAGAAAATTCACTGAGTCAAATGTAGGATATTGTACGAATGTTGGCAGTGTGAAAAGTTGTCAAAAATGGGACCCTTGAGGTGCATGTGCTATGGGCTTTAACTAAAAAACCGTTTAAGATATTGAGGTAAGACCATCCTCTTCAATCCCTGATATTTTAATAAAAAATTCGCGACAAAAAAAACGGATAGAGACAGATAAAAATGGTTGTTTTAGTTTAGGTGTCATATAAATAACCTATTATTGACCTTAATTTTTATATCATTGACAGACACTCCATTTTTTTTTATCAAATGCATGGTACACGTAATATCACTGATTAACGAATCAGCCAATGACAAATACATTATTGAAGATGCCATGATTCCCTCGAGCCATCGCCTTAAAAGCATGAACCGGAACCATAAATGGGACACTGCCGCTACAATTGCCCGACCCTCGCTTCATAAAGCTTTGCATAATGAATAATACTAAAATACAGATTAACTTGTTAAAAAGTTTGCTGATTTGTAATTTCAAATCTTTTGTGGGCGTAATTTTCCAAATTCGCTTTAATTAACGCCCTCTGATTGAGGTAATAATAAAATGCAAAATTTCTAAAATAAAGAATTTTCAAGAAAATGTTAAGAAGTAAGTAATGAAACGTCGTTTTATAACTTAAGTGTACATTTCTGAAGACCCTGCCGCCAGGTATCATCTTAACAACTTAAGTACGGTACCTACTTTCAGCAAGTTATTTGCATACTTTTCACTTGGAATCATGTTAGACATCCCACGCTTGTGTCGTAAGCAGGATAAAAAAGGTGCGAATAACTTATAAGTGTATTAACATAATGATGACACTACTGGTATTTTGAAGATTGTACCTCTCTGCGATAGATATGTTAAGCTAACACAGTTCAATGAATGAAAATATTTAATTTTGTAAAACAGTATATGAACTACGCAAACTTATTTGTTGAGTGTAAGATTCTGGATTATACTAAACTGCTTGGCTCTTTGGGGAATGAGGGATTGGTGAAGTCAACCTCACTGTCTTAATACCATCGGAAAAGGCTTAAGGCTACTATTAGTTCATGGTGACAAGCAGCATGAATGGATGCTCGGAGTACTCAAAGATACTACTCGTAGTGCCGACACACTGTAATCGGATCGAAAAAAAATCGCTGAAAGATAGTTAACTATTTTCTCTGATACACTACTAGAGTATGTCTGTGGTGTGGATGCTGTGTGTGTTAAGTAAATTTACCTGTTTTTCAGCTTTAAAATAAATATTTTAACCAATGTCCAGAGATTCTTGAGCTTAATTTGGTCTGCGGTTTGCGAGTTTCTTACTTCGTACATTTCAGCATTGAAAGCATTATATTGTACTATATTGGGTTATACTTACTTACTTACTTGTTTTTAACACAACTTAAATTAAAGTATTAGTTCTAAATTTTTTTTAAATATGGTAAAAGTACAAAATGGCTATTCGACATGTTATATGAAACGCGATGAGTGCTAATGACGTCACTTCCAAGTAATCACTATTTTGTTCGGTCAGTATTTATCTCGTGATATCTCGAACCATATCTCTGCAACTTTAATTTTATTAGTCATTGACTGTGCAACCCTGAAAAAAAAACGGTATCTCCAAATAACCAGTGATTTCGTGGATTTCTCCACTACAGCGACAGTCTAAGCCGATCTCGTAGGAAGTGCCGGTAGTGTAGGTTAGTCGCGATCTTACATATGCGGACTTATGCTTATACTAAAATGAGCGTCGCTCGTGGTCCCGCAGCCTGACTCATTTATATGAAATAATATGAACGCAGCGATCTCTAAAATAATTCTATAATACTATATGGTTTCTCCACGCTGAAGGTTGTCTGGAAGAGATCGCTCTTAACCTCTTAGCGATTGGACGGCCTATTGTATGCATGTGCTGTTGTTAATTTGTATATTCTGTCCTGGTGTACAATAAAGTGTTTTGTGCTGTATTGTGCTGATTATACCTATATTAAAACAATGTGCTGATGGTGAACATGTCTGAAGATAGCTACTAAACTTCCTTATATATTACAGTATCCTTTTCGAAGTTACTAAGTTGCAATGAAAACGAAAGAATTCTGAGTTGAGAGCAATCATTTTGGTATCTTACGTCTGGTCGATTCCATCGCCTGAACCGCGCTTGTTCCCACCGCCTCACAGTTCCAAACAGCACAGCAGTAGTAGATAGCGGATTTATACTAAGTATAGGTACTTTGGGAATTTCAAAGTACTTTTGTTTCGTTGTTATTTTTTTCAAATCCGAAATGATGTATTATGATACTTAATCCAGCATAATAATTACACAAGAGACACAAAACTTCGCAATACTTCCATTGATTTGTTTGCTGAATACCGAAAAATGTGTAACGAATTCAAAATTCACATTATAATATGTATTTGTTTAAGTTAGCAAGGGGCTAGTTCCGTCGTCTCCCCCTAATAATATATCTTACCGATAAATAAAATTAGTTTGTCTGTTCCGATATTAATATTAAGGTCCATAATAAATAATATGCTATTTATAAGACATCTAAACATAATCAACCGTTTTTAGATGTGTATCCGTCTATCTGTCTGCATTTTGTTGTCGCGAATAGGCTGCGAAACCGCTGAGCGGATTTTGATGAAATTTTCAGGGATTGTTGAGTGTACACTAACCGTATAGGCTCTGATTTATATCAATATCTCAAACGGTTTTTTAGTAATAGCCCTTAGCGTCTGTACCTTAAGGGTCCCATTTATTTCACACTGCCAACATTAATATTAGACTCAGAGATCTTTCTTTATAATGAAAATAATCTTCAAAAAAAATTCTCTAAGTATATCGAAATTTTACGCGGTCGAAGTCGCAAGCACTTCCTTATTCATAATTTAATTTTATAAAAAAAAACAAAATTTTGCAGACCTTTACATATTGAAGTAAATCTTGCCTTGTAACACTCAAATGGAAGTAACGTTGATTTGCGTATACATTGGTAACATCGCTGTTAGCGAAACGATTCATGCTTCTTTTATTTTATCGAAACTTGGAACTTGTTGGACAGTTTAAAATGCATCTGCTCAGTTGCAGGCTGATGCAAGTTCAAACATAGAACTTATCGTTCACTAACTACTTCAGAGTTCTTTTCAGAACCGATCCGTGCTTCCAGATGTTTCACTTGTTTGAAACACTTTAGAGTGGGACGCGCGGTTCACAACAATTCAATACGAATATTTTGTTCGGAAATATTTATAGAAACAAAACATTATTTTGAATATTTGAGTAAGTACTAAGTATGTTAACTCATGTAACATTTTCATGCTTAAGTGTAGCTAAATGGAAACTTAAGTTGTACCACATTTAAAGCAAAATAATTGAATATGAATATTAGTTATATTTCCTTAACGTGAAATAATATGATGTTTTGAATATCTACTCTTAGTAGTGGATATTCTACGAAACACTAATTGCAGAGATTACATGTGTGTGGTTTTTTTTTTACTTTTTACTCTATGGTTAGTGTCTACATAATAAATACACAGAAGAATGAAAATAAAGAATACTTCTATCCATTCTCAGGATATTGAAAGAATTGTCTACGGGGGTATTTTTATTAACAGATTCGTTAAGTAAATAATAACCAGCTGATGCAACGACTAAACTCTTTAACGTAGGGTAGGTACTTATTGAGCTTGTGTTTAAAATATTTTAAATACCTACTCGCAAGTGGCAGGCTATAATATCCAGTCCAAAAGACGAGAGTTAACGAGACAGACTAATTTTAATAAAAATATCTCCAACAAAATGACACGACAGAAGAGCTTTTTAGAAACTAAACGTACCGCCATGTATGTGGCATTTAATTTGGCGCAGCCAAAGCATTCTCATGTGACATGTCTGTAAGTCAGCCAGCGTTATAAAGCGAAATATACAACTGTAAGATTACCAAGTACTTAGTAAGCGTATTAACAAAAAAAATTAAAAATGTCTAAACTTCCGATTACTATACCGCACTAATTATAAATGTGGAAGTATGTTTGTTGGTGATGGATAGAGATAGTTTATTGGCTTGAGAATAACATAGGCTGGTTTTTATCGCCGGCAAAGCTTCTTAGCATGCAAAACATATTTCGAAAATAGGTTAACCGCTTCCAATTCAACTTCGAGTAGGACTGTTACAAATAAATGGTCTAACTGACCCAAGTCCCATTTTTATTTTTTCCAATGATTGTATTAATCAATTTTGTTATCAGGTCTAGTTTGTATCTGCTATTTTTTTATTTGGCCTAAAGCAGCTAGTAAAACACAATTTGTTTAATAAGAAGCGCTCGTTGTATATGTATGGAACATGCGCGTGTGAAACTTCCATCGCGAAATTCCAAGATACACATACTCACATTCGCTGCTTACGAGAAATCGCTGCCGTTGTTTCGCTAGATTAACTGGCTAAGGAGTTCCTTATCTGCAGCCAAGTTAATAAGGTCGGGTATTTTTGCGAGATAAGTTTATCTCACTATATTAACCCTTTTTGGCTACAGTTTGAATGCACCATCAAGGTAAACCTTCAGTAATTATTATGTCACAGAATATTTGCAACCCTCAAATTTCAATCTCAAGATTTACTATCCGCCTGACACCTTTATTTATCTTTACTAAATTACGTTTATGTTTCTCGAATTTCACTCACCATTACTGGCAGTCGTTTTCTTTATAATGTTATTATTTGCTAAATTCACATCATGTAGGTTTGCTCAAGAGAATGGCTTGGACGTGACGTGGATGATATTGAAACCTCTGGCGGCTACGTGACTTTAAAACGGATAGGTGTTCAAGGAAATCAAAATAGTATTTACCTTAACGACTGGTCCTACCGATAACGTTGGGGCGTTTGGATGATATAATATGATCTCTAGCTTTTTACCTGGTGGCATTCAGACGCTGGATCAAATGTAAATTATTTGAATGAAAGAAAGCAAGATAAGTTTATTTAAAGCATAGATAAATACAGCATTAAATTTTTATTACATATAAGCTTCAACTTGATTAGTTTTTAACTGAATGCCTTTAATACCTTGCCCTAAAAAGGCACACCCAGCCAACATATCCTGCGGCGCAAAGCCGCAGCGCTGATATTCAGTGCAGCCTTGGGGACGGAATCCAGACGGTAGGAGATACTGATAATGATTAAATAAAATTTGTTAATATGGTTTATCACTTCTTTTTGGTTATATAAGAGTAGTTTTAATCACTTAAGTATATTGTTTGTATAAGTACACATTTCATTGTTTAAATTTATATAGTTAAATGATAATGTTGTTATAATTTGGTTTTGACAATATAATAATATTTCTAGCATCGCAATCAGCACGACGTATAAGTTATTTTTATGCTTATATTAGATTATAGTTATGAAGGTTAATAGTATTTCTATTTAAGAATCCCATCAGGCTTGGATTATATTTTTGAGATATGCAAATACCGGAAAACGGCGCATATCAACACAAATACACGACGCCACAGCACCATCAAAACGTGTTTTTCCCTAAAATGAAACTTCACCGAAACAGTATTTTACTTATTAGTGGTAAGTAGAGTAATCGGGTAAATTTGTTCTTCTGAGATTCGCGCGTTCATATTCGTTTTTTTATTAAAAAATCAAGCAAATATTGCCAGTGAGTTTGTTGTGACTTTATTTATACCCGTATATTAATGCAATATACCCTTCTATTTCATGAAACTGTCACTTCTATACTGTTGAAAACAAAGTGATCCCACAAACTTATCTGACCCGCACCTGGCAACTAGACAACTGGCATAGACGCAACTCGAATAGAGTCGTATCGAATTTCAAATGTATGGGACTGTTACATTGCTTTAATTATTGTCCTGAGTATTCGAACGAATCGCTTCGGAGCTATTGTTACTTGTCTAAAGTCCTCGGTGACTGAAAACTGACAGACATGGCATCCTGTAAGTCAGCTGTTACATTTCCGCCATTTTGTTAGTTACTGTGGTGTTTAAATGATAAAGTTTATTATGGTTTATAAGCAAAAAGATTTTTTAATTAATCAGTAAAATATCACTTAAATTTCTAGAATGTTTGTAAGTAACACCGTCAATGTTTATAGTACAGGATATTATAGCACAACCTTAGTGAATTTAAAAGGAAATGTTAGTTCCAGTTTGGCCTGATAGCTTTGTCCCACTATACACTATACCGTCATTTCTTTCCTCGCTTCTCGTTACTCGGTGACTATGTACAGAGTCCTTTACTGAACACTCCGATTGGTTGCCTTCCCTTTGTAAGTCGTAGATAAATCTCATTCCTTTGAGGTGAAAATTGATCTTCAGTACCTTCGCTCTTTGGAATTTATACGTATAGCTTTTTTCTTCAATTCTTTTCTGAGTGTTCTTGTAGACTACTGATGTTCTTGCTGTTTACCTTTTTATAAGGAATCGTTTCTGTACTTTCTTGAAAATATTTAATTTGTAGCAATGTAATTTAAACAGAAGAACAAGGTTCCCTTCAATGGTTACTACTTGATGAGTCAAAGGGTATTTTACGAAATAAGATGAGATTAGCTTTTGTCATACTTCCAAACAATTGAAGCGTTTCTGATGCACCCTACTCCCTGCATAAAACAATAGAGACGAACAAAGGTGCTTGATATAAGTAAATAGAGTATTTATATAGAGTTGAGCTACACTCTTCGCACTTGCACTATTGGACACAGAAGTATTTGTTTAAGGCGCCTGTTAAACGTAGATGAGATTGTATAGTGAGAATTCATTATGGCGAATCGTGACGGAAGCTCTCAGTATCATTGTCACAGAACTGTATTCAACTAGACGTGGCAAGCAGGAACTGCTATCACATGATCATTTTGAACCAATCAACGTGCTCTAACTGCGATCTGAATTCTGAATTAATACGAATAATACCGAAGATACTTAATAGAAAGTCTAAATAAAGTCTACTTTTGAGCGTATCACTTGATTATACATATTCATATTTATTTCTATTCCAAGTTGCTCCGAGTTCACAGATGGGATGTTACCCCTGAGTGTATTCTAGTTAAAATATATAAATATTGTTATCATTGACACGACCTTTCATGTTCGACGTGTATTTGCCGATTATTTTGGTATTTTATGTTAGTTTCTATATTTTTCTGTAATAATCGCCGCCCTAATAACAATTATTATGAGGCATTTCTAGTTTATATCTATTCTGTGTTTGGAGTGCCGCCATTATCCCATCGGACGTCGATGGGAGATAGCAAACACTCACCGCTGTCACCCTCGCTTCATACCACACCTCATATACGATACCTTACATTAAAGCGTTATATTGTCTACGATTATTGCTGGTATCTCCAAATGAAACGGTTTTTATGGAGAATTTGTACGTATATCTAATTCAAACAACAATAATATGAACCGTCTTATTTGTAGCAATGAGTTTTTCAAAACTGTAGTTCTGTCCGTGATTGGTCCCGTCTATTCAAGAGCTGCAGTGGCCACTGGCGTGGCACGTGGCTTGGCTGCAATAATGTGTGATGGATAATTTATATAAAATATAAAATAAGGCAACAACAACACACTGAAGTGATAACAAATATGTTTTGGATTATTCAATACCGTTATGTAATCTTAATTTCATTTCAGTTACATCTTTTGAGATAACCAATTTTCAACATTCGTGAATTGGAACACGTACCTACACCATGACAGCTAATTTGATTTTGATGACGCAATATACAACAGGAATTTGCAAATCATCGTCATAACTCTCACACGCTAAAGTGGTTCACGGCCGTCGTAGTCTGCCATACAATACAATAGGGATAAATTTTATGTCAGACAAAATTTATTTTCAAGTAATTATTATTTATTTATTTCCTACGATATGTAAAATCCAAAGACAAATGGATATTCTGTCGGTATAGCATGCAAAAATAAAAATACTGCATTATCATACCTACTGATCATTATCTCAATGCAAATTTCAATCGATTCTTTCACTGCTACTTTATTAGTCTACTGTCTAGCAATCGGGATTCCGAAGTTCATTAATTTCTATCATGGCCGAACTGTAGAGAATCGACAAAGCAATAATTAATTCGCCTGAAAGCTACGGATCAGTCGGAATAATGGTGGGGCTGACACTTCAATGGATGATTCGGTACCCCGCCTTAAGATGGACTGCTCTATACATTAGACAAGCCTTTTGTTCTCTCTCTCTCTTAACGGTAACAGAAAATATCTTATTTATCCCCGATAGAATCCGTTTCACTGTACACAATGGTGTCATATGGGATATAATGACCGTCGTGGCACACTTTTCACTGATGAAAAAAGATACACGTCAGTAACATAAAAGGCTATACTTAATGGGATCCTTCGAAAGCGTCCTTCAAATATTGGATATTGGATAAGATTATATTTAAATATTATTATATTGATAGGATAATCCGGTTAGTGTTGCAGGAACATTGTTTAAAATTCCGAAACTTTTTGCTTTTTAATTAAATACCTGCAGAGACAAGTAACATTATGTTACAATAAAATTTACATCTGTTTACACTCACTACACTACGCTGCTGTGTCTTTTTTGTACTTTTTTAACTTATTCCTCAAACTTTGTTATTAAATCAACAAGGGACTCGATAGAAAACTTTATTTGCACCGTAAAAATTTACGCGGAGTTGGCATAAGTATGTATAAGTCCCTGTTTTGCATTCACGCGTAGCTGCTGAAAGTGTTTCCTATTGTCCTGGCGCCCTCTCGTCGTAGGGTCTTTGAGCCGCCAACTACGGTTCACTTATTCAGTAAACCTTTACGGGTCTTGCGCTTTTTTGTCGGAACTATTGTAACTGTGCGTCAGATAAAACTTTTTGTTGCTGTCGCGACTTTCTTTATGGAAAGTGTTAACATTTTTATTTCTTAATATTAAGTTAAATGGCCAATTAAGCTTAAAAATGACGTTTATTAAACATATCGATAGAACCATTACGTATTTTTGTAAAATAAGCATGGTACGGAATAAGCGTGCCATTGGCAAATTTCCTCGGGTCATATTTGTTTTCACTTCCTTCAAAGAATTTGCGCGGAACTTTTATCATCGCTATTATTTATTGTGTATTCATGGATTTGAAACAAAGCGAGCTTTCCAATTGTGATCGGAGGGAGGCGGTATCGACATCGCGAAACATTGTCTTGAAATTTTTTCCGACTTATAAAATTCGCCAACTTATGATTCCACTCACGTGACGACCGCTAATGAAAGACTTATTTAAGTAACTGCGCCGAAGACGGGAATTAACAAGTTCGAAATACAATTCAGTCCGTAAACGAAGTTCATTTTGACGTCGGTAAAGTGGAAAACTTCGACCGTCTTCTTTTTTTCGAGGGAACTGATGTAAAGTTTTACTTCTTTTATAACGAGGTACGGTTTTTTAAATGATATGGCCGGGACTTATATTTTTTTATTATGATGGGGCCCCGTTTTAACTCTTTTTGAGACAAGGACGAGAGTCAGTTCCTCGATCGCGATAATATTTCATATTTTCATTACTCGAGTCGTTAAATAAATAATAGTGGGTAATTTGTGTGGCAAGGGCTGCTGAAAAGCTTATCTGCGGGGCAATTAGGAAAAAGCTCTGAGGCTGTTTTTTCAGCTGACCGTGGCGCCGCGTCTGATTGCTAATTCCGCGACAAAGAACGCCATTACGGGGCAGCGGTCACCATGCAAATGGAAACATTACTTTGCACAATAAAAAAATATGAATATCCAAAAATTATTTTGTTTCAGTTTTTGCAATTTTATAACACTTTAAGTGGTAGTCGAGTACCGTTGATATGGATGAATTTGGATTCAACTGTTATCGATGTTTTGACCATGTAAAATTTATTCTATAATATCTTTTTTTTAAAGTAGGTATGATATAAACTATCCACTATACCTTCACTTTTATGCTACAATTTTAACAATATGTAATATGAATTTTTATGTAAAATATATTACTCTTAGTCGGAAATATTGTCGATGCAAGGATTTTATGTGAGGATATTTTGCCCAGAAATGCTCATATTAAGTGAAAGCAATCCATGCAGAGAAGGGCTCGCTTTAGAAAATTACAAAGTATCTATCGCAATATTGGCATCTGTATTCTGAACTGAGCGTAAAAGCGAGCGTAACAGAAAAACCCCATACTATCCATCTTCTCTTTATACGAAAGCTACGAAAGGCGTAGGTACATACCGGCTCAGTTTCAGTGTGCCGTATTAGCAGAGCAAACGTGTAGTATGGTGTACATTTTTATCGTCAGATCTAAACACTATCTTCTTCGTTCGTCCATTATTCCAGAAATAACAGCAGGATGGATAGTATATAACCAACATTATTTGCCCGTATACTGTCGGATACTTCTCAGTCAGACGAGCTCGAAGCCCGACTTAAATTGCCTCAAAACAAATTTAACCATCCACAAAATAAATATCTGAAGAGCTTGTTTGCTGCGCTCAAGAACATGAACAATACAAACCCGCATAATGATTCCAGTATTATTTCATTTGCATTTCGGAAAATAAACTGGTAAACATGTTTGTCTCCAGTCTTACAAGCAACCGACTTGAATATAAATTGCGTTCGGTTCATTAGAGGAGCCGACTAATTGATTAAGACGAGGTGATTTGATTAGGTATTCAGTTTATTTTCTATCAATAAACTTTTAAAGAACTGTGCCTATATTGATGTGAAAGAGAACCCAATAAAAATGGAAAGAAATATGTCTGTTGATTTGTTGATCATGATTACTGAACTGATTGTGATTTGGTTTTCACAATTCCTTTCCGCGTTCTTCATGTTCCCGTTTGCTTCATAGTTCAATATACTGTTTCTGCTCTTTTCTGCTTGCACTATCAATGCCTAGATAGATCGCGTAGTCTCAGAAAATCTACGTTTATAGATTGTTGATCCTTCACACAGTTACCAAAACATACTCGTACTTTTGTTTTTTTACTAAATGGAAGTATCCACCGAGTCATGCAGTTCACCTGCTATCAGCGTATTATCATTATCAAACAGGTGGGGGTACCTCACGAGTCGAATGTCACACGGTTTACAAACTATGTTTGTTATAATTCATACATTAATAGTATCCTGGTGCTGTTTAATATGCTCGATAAGAAATTAAATTGACTAAGAACGAAGGTATTCTATAGTACCTTCGTTCTTAGCTCTCGATGTATTTAATTTATCTCCTTTTATTTGACAGAACATTAAGAGCAAATTTTTATCTATTACCCACTGAAATTGAAGGCGAAAATTCGGCAAAATACGATTTAACCCCCAATTTGCATTCAGGAAGGACGGTGGGCGAAGGGACTAAATCGAATTCCTATCATTTCTTTTACATGGAAGTTAGATCCAACCGCCGCGTTACATTGAGTTTAAGCTTTTCTATTCTATCTATTTCTATGTCAACTTTATGTTATATTTGTTGTATATGACGAAATAAATAATTTTTCTTTCTTCTGTCTTTCAATCCAACACTGAATATTTGTTGAAGTAAAACTTATCTATATTTATTTATGTTCCCTCCTTCTTTTTCTTTCTAAAGGGCCGGAGTTTGTTATTACTCGTATGATGTTATTTTACTATTAAAGGATTCATGAGTGTCCATATTCATTTTAAGTGGGTACGCGACTATGTTATTATTGTAAACTATATAATACAATAGCTCTACTTTAGTCATTAGTAGTTTGACATTTAAAGTTAAATATTAAGAACCATTTTCATATTTATAGTTAATTTACGTAAATGTTGTACCCATTTCTGCAGTATTCAATTTTTACTAGGGAGTACTTGCGACTTCGTCTGCGTGAAATGAGTGTGAAAAGATGTTATAAATGGGACCTTGGGGTACATTATGCTAAGGGTTATAAGTAAAAAACCGATTGAGATATATACGGTAAGTTATTATACCCTCTACAATCCCTGAAATCCGTTCAGCGATTTCGCAGCCTATTCGCGACAAAAAACGCAGACAGACAGACATACAGATAGACAAAAAATCTTAAAACGGTAGATTATGTTTAAGTGCCATATAAATAGCACATTACATTTAATTATTGCCCATGACTTTAATATCACAGACATACAGTCCAATTTTGTTTATTGCTAAAATTTGGAAGCTAAAGTTCTAGCAGTCCAGTCTATCAGATAGACAAGCACCTCCCAAAGGACTTAATTTAATTCCACCTAAGTGTCTAAAAGCCAATCGAGCCAAGTGGCCAAAAGTTTCTCAATAATGTTAAGAGAGGTCTCTGTGCAGAGAATGTTTGTATAAACCGACCGATCTCTAATCTTTTCCTGCTAGCTTACCTAAAAGTCCTAGAATATCTTTCAATGTTCATTGGTTCAAGTGATTTGTACAATATTAAATAGATCCGTCATGTGCGTGACTTTTAAGCGATTGTTAGAACTACTTGGTTCGATTGTCAGTTTCCGTAAGCTAGAAGAATGTGTTTCGTATTTGATACGAAGAACACACATTGAAGTACATGGACAAGTTCACGCGAATTTTGTTTTAAGGGTCATGGTTTTCATTGAATTATAAAATGTATTCGAGCAAGAAATATATGATCATCACAAGATCAAGTGGATCAAGTGTATGTAATTACCCTTATGATAAAATAAAAGTATTGATTGATTGATTGAAAAAGAAACAATTGCATTTTCAACAGCTAAATAGCTCAGTTTGCTGTTATAGATGTTTGCTTTTGTTCGTATTTCTTTTCATAAATCCATCAAATTGCCTTACCACGCTTTCTTTGCTATGTTTTCTGATGCATAAATCGCTCAGTCAAATAGGAAAGGCGTGGCCTGTATTACTCAAGTCTACGTTGTGATGAAAAAGTATATACCCTGGGACACGAATATTAACGGTTTATTCAAGTACTCGTATATTTCCTACATTGACACTTATCTATATAATACAAAACAGATCACATAAAGTTTGACATCCTAACCTAACGGCAACTCCTTTTTCTAACCCTTTGGAAGCTGAATTTCTCAAAATGTCCAAATTTCGTGTTGGACATAGATAGACAGACCTACCCTCGACCGTTCCTGGAATCTTTCTGAATTTCTTTGTTGTATTCCATTCACTAACTTTGTAAATAAAAACAGCATCACGTTTCCTTCGCTAAAAGTGTTTTGTTCTACTCTCCCCTTTTCTCAGTGACAAGCAATTGAAAAAAATAGCGCATGAATTTTACATAGTTTGTCGTTCCTAATTTATCTAACGGACTGCCGTGTAGGCGTGATGCGAGTCACAAAGGGTTGGATAAATCGCATTACCGACGCGTGAATTGTAAATTGGACATTACTCGTTACACTTCCCTGCGGTCCGCCGGACGCCGCTGCATTGTTAAGTAACCGTTCCGATGCTCAATTTGCGGATAACATTTTGTTTTCATAATGTAGTACCTACATGCACGTGTTGAGCATGTTACTATCGCTATGAAGCTTTTGTGTCTTTCGCAAGTAGCAAAGAGTCTTAATTAATAGAACGGTAATGTTTTTATTTTACTTCTGATTTCAACTAGACTTCTGACGTCAAATAGATCGCACAGACATAATAAGGTAAAGTATTGTTACTTTACTTTACTTTCTTAGTAAACGTTGCTTTAATAACTTCCTAAGTTCCTACCAACTAGTCTGAAAGTCATGATTGATGTCATTTACTACCTTATGACTCGTTAAAACGATTTAATTGATTTTGTGTGACTGGGTTGCGCAGCGCTAATTAATTGATGCTACTTAGCGCATTTGATCCTTTTAATTGTGTTCTATCTAACGAGTTAGACACCCGCATCGTTGCATGGTGTTTCGGGTTTTACCATAAATTAGTCTAAATTAGTAATTATATCTATGGATGGTAAGTTACTTTTGGACAATATTCCATCCATCCGTCCCTCCATCCATCAGCCTTTCAAGACCCACTGCTGGGCATAGGCGCCATTCTTACCGGTCCTGTGCACTCTGAATCCAGTGGTTTTGACGTGATCTCCATTCGAAGACATTTCTTCCCCATCGGTTATTGTGTTTCGGTCGGGAAGGTGTGGTTGCCGGCTACACTCATACAAGAGGCGACCACCTTAGTCCTCAGGGGTAGCAACG
>DWLO01000555.1:0-19481 GCA_018245335.1 Dalla quadristriga | reverse complement strand
TGCAGGGCACGGGTCTCTCCTCACAATTGAGGAGGCCTGGAGCATACTCCACCACGCTGCTCCAATGCGGATTGGTGGAGGGAGGTCATTTTCAAGTGAGGATCGATGTATCCTCTTAATAAATAAAATACAAAGCAAGTAAGTACATCACAATATGACACGACGCGTAAGTATGGCAGTAACCCCGCACCATTGGTTTTCTAGGACAGATGAGCGCTTGCGCAATGCTTGTTATTTATAGCCAATGCTTCGGCACTTCCTATTGTTCTATTAGCGATTACACAGCGAAGCAAACAAGACAAGGCACTGCAGTACTTTTCGAAGCGATACCACGTGCTTTAGATAAATGCAGTTGCTACTTTCCGTATATATGATTGTACTTTCTCTGTGATTGGTAAACTTATTTAGTAGTACAAAGGAGCGTTAAATTAAGTTTTTCATCATTCATATCCTTGCCTACCCAGTTTTTTAAATAAAGTGGCTCGAACTTTTTCAACTCCGGGTACTTCGACTGTAACTGATCGATTGTGCCCACAGCCTGTTCGCTTTTGCTTTGAGAAAAGCTGAAGGGATGGCAATTTTATCTTGATGTAATTCATTAATGTTAGTAGGTATTAGGTGGGTTAGCATTCGTTAGTAATTGGACTGTGACTGTTAGTGTTAATTAGTCCTGTTAGTAAATAATAGTAATCTCAGTTAGTAATCGTTAGTATTTGTCCTATTCGAAGCTGGTCACAGAGGACCTGTGGACTGAGGTGGTCCCTCTTGTATAAGTGTAACCGGCATCCACACCATTCCAACCATAACACAATTATTGAAATAATTATTCCACGGCAGAAATGGGCGTGGCAGTGGTACCGCCCCGGGCGAACCGTATACAGGTTCTACCACCTAGAAAATCCAGTAGCTATCGCAAATATATTTTAAACAGGTTTTAATTTAAATCCTTATACAATTTCCCTCCGGCTACAGATCTGAGTTCGCGCGTCCTTTGAAGTTTATATACATGTAATTAAGCCAGTGGTTTCAAAACACGAACTGTCTGATTCAGAATTTGATTCTTAAAGTTTTGGAGCTCGATGAACTTCGGTATCAGTATAAAACAACACAGTATTGCCAACAAAATTAACGCCTACACAATGTCTTATCGCATTTTCATACGAAACGCCTATAAATATTCAATAGCAACAATCATCACGGAAGCATCGTCGCAATCAATTTTGTTTACTGTAATTATTTTATGTAAGCAACGCAGCTTACAGGCATTTTCTAAAAAGGCCACTCACTACCACCCATGGATACCTTCGTATAGATGGAACCAACTTCTAATAGAACTGGAACGAAAAACAACTGTTAGTATAATTAGTGACGTTTGTAGTACTTAGTAAATAATAGGACTGGAATGGGGGTGTATTCTTACGCATAAGAACTAATGAAATGGGACTGTTAGTACGCAGTATTACATCGCAGAAAGGTGACACCCCTAGCAAACAGGTTGTTTTATAGTACCTGTAAATATTCAATAGCAAAGTTTTGTAGATGATAGGTACAATGTCACAGAATTTGGTTTCATAAGATTTCACTAAAGTAAAATACCTTTTACCAAAGCATACAAATATATGAAGGTAATATCCACTTAGTATCTAGTATTACATCATAGACAGTGCAGGCAGGGTGCCACCCCTAGCGAACCGTATACAGGTTGTATCATACCTGTAAAAATTAAATAGCAATGTTTTGTAGATGGTAGGTACAATGTAACAAAATTTTGTTTCAAGTTTTACTAAACTTAAAGTCAAACTTTTACCAGAGGCGGTCATTTCCGCATTTTTTGAATTTTAAAGGTCAATTAAGAATCCTTTTTTTTTTCGAATGGACTTTAGCTACTGGCCCTTACAGCGCCACCAACGGGACTAATAACAAGCTAACCTTTAGTCTGGAGGGTTGCCCAGACTTTTATAATTATTACCAATACCTACCAATAGGCTTAGATCATATACACACACCAATAGGTATATTGTGAACAGAGCTTGTATTTTAATATTATTAATATCAGGATTTTTTTACCGCACAATTAAGCACAATCAAAGCGCATAACATTATCAACTCTACATACCAAAACCTTGACGTTGCGTTTGTATGTAGAGTTCCTGTCTGATTTATATACTCTGTGGTAGAACCCATATTGCAAAGGTCTCAGACGAGCTAGAATAAAAATGGGATCTTGATAAAATCTTAATGCATTTATTAGCATAGGAGGTACCTACTAGCTGCCGCCAGCGTAAAATTCGATATTTTTCTCATACATTTTTTAACACCCCATCTCACGAGCATCTTTATAATCTTATCGCCCTCTTATAAGGAACATACCTGCTATTTCAATTTTGTAGGTTATAATAATATAATTTCTTAGATTTTGAAGTCAGAGAGTGAGTAGCAGTAAGCATTGCATTCCATTCCATACTGCATAATGCTAAGAATAACGTTCCCATTATTACTAGGTAAATAGTTATTTATAGAGAGACATCATTATACGAAATTTGGGTTCAACTCCAAGAAGGAAGCAATCCTGTGATGGGATCGTGATTCCGAACTATCCACAGATATAATACTTTTATGGGCTTAATTTTTTTTGAGAAACTAATTTTGGGAACAACAGAACACAAATACATAAATATGCGTGATTACTAAAATATGATATGATAAACAATTTAGAGCGAAATATGTTTGTATTAGAAAAAAATTATCTACTAGAAAAAAATGGTTCGTTTCCCAACAATAAATACATTGCGGCTTCGAAACGATAGAGCCACATTCCAGTAAACTTCCTGACATGACTAACGTATCTGATGGACGCATTGAAAAAATGCAGCTGATTAGAGCCACGGCATTTGGTATTCTATCAAATGTCTTTAGTCAAAAGTACCTTTGACTGTTTTTTTGCAGAAAAAAGTACTTTTGACTGGATTAGAGTTTTGGCTGAGACATATACATAATACCGGAGTTTATTTTTTATTCAATAAACAGCTCTCCTTGACCTAGTCTTTTACAGCCTTGAAACACATCTTAAAACACGATCTAACCGAGTCTTAAGTAAGTCATGAGGTCGAATTAGACACCTAGGTATCTTGCCGGTAAGGTATAAACAAGACGTAGTCCTTATAATTTCTGCATAGTGTAAAATAAATGCAATCTCACTAAATAACATGGATACCTAGAGACTAGAGAGATATTGTTTGGAATCAAATAAGATTGTCCTAAGTTGGTGTTTGTTTATTAAAATTAGTAACTATTTGTATGATCTACCTATATCTACTTCTTTCTGCCGTGTTGCAAAGGAATATCAATTTGGCTTATAACTCATTTATTATAGTGAATTTTGACATAAATTTGAAAAAAAAACACTCACTGAATGATTACAAAATGTAACGAATTATACAGCTCCTTGGTTGTAGCTAAGACGGGTCAGAAAGAAATGCAATTTCAATTTTTCTTTGTTAGTTTAAGAGAGCAGCTGGTACTTTATAATATGCTTATGTCAGAGAACAAATATATGTGACAACACTGATAAAATTGAGGAATAATCGACTATTTTATTATCATGAAAATACCGACCTACGACAACATCTATTAAATTACGCGATGTCACGAATTATGGCTACAAAACGCACATATGAATGTTACGAATGCAATTACTCTGTAAACAGTTGAACATTGATTAGTAAACAAAATCTTGATAACAACCTGGAAGCCGTGAATTTAAGTGGGACAATTGCCATGTTTGGTCGGTTTTTATTGCCGTTTTGTAGGGAAATCTTACAAACGTGTAACCAGACAGCTTGGCACCGGCTGCGATGACAATACACAAATCGATTCCCAGTTCCAGTCGTACGTTCGATTGTTCTGAAAAAGTATGAAACATCGCTGCGTTCAAAGAAAAACTTTTTCCACGTGATCACAAGTGTAAGCAACAACCGACTTTATTGCCAGTAATTAAGGATGAAAGCGATCAAATCCGTCGTTTGCTTAAAACGCAAAAGTCTAATCGTAACCTCACATTGACAGAGTCTTTGAATGAGTAATGTGTAACACGATTGTTTGATCGAACAGGGCTCAAATTACAAATTCCCAGGCGTGAATATTCACACGTGGTGAGGAGCACGATTTAATGCTTCTGAAAACGACAAATGATTACGCCTGGACTCATTAAACAATGCTTGTTTTGTTATATGATTCAAGCTGCATTGATTATCTACGAGTACAACCATTGGCGGCCTATTGCAG
Source organism: Dalla quadristriga (assembly GCA_018245335.1). Classification (NCBI taxonomy): domain Eukaryota; kingdom Metazoa; phylum Arthropoda; class Insecta; order Lepidoptera; family Hesperiidae; genus Dalla; species Dalla quadristriga. The sequence goes on along the minus strand of DWLO01000555.1, from coordinate 15,197 downwards.
ACATGTCACTCTCTCGACAAACAGAACCAGACTTACTTAGCCCGATTTTTCCGACCACTCCTAATTTAACGGGTCTCCTAAATGTAGCGGAGCTTTTTTAAATGACTTAATATTAATAAAATAGCAATAAACTCTAAGCCACCCCTAAGTATGTTTAAGGGTAGGTACTTGCATGTAATTGTATCATTCTGCTTTGAATACAATATGTCCTCTGTGAATGCGCTGCAATGCGCTCTAAGCAGAAGCCGTCTACTGGGCGGAAGCCTATTCTCACCTTGCACCGTCAAGGATCTGGAACCTAAAGTCATCATACGATTCATCTCAATGGTTGGACTTTGGGATGAGATATAAACCAAACAGGGCAAGCTATAATAGATCTATAGTCGAAGCTTATGGGCTGGAAGTTGGAACCCCTACACCGTTTTTCAAACAATTATTAGGTAAGATGTCTGCGACATCTTTAACTAGGACGAATTTGGATGCGTCTTATAAATCGGGCCTCACCGGGCCTCATTCGGTCGGTCTCTTAAGTGCATGAGACACTCCCTGTAAAAAATGTTTTAACTGTTTTCGACAAATGTTTAAAGGTAAATAAAAAAAGATTTACATTCGTACATACACAATTCACAAAAGGAATCCTAATCAACTTAGGATACCTACCGTACCTTGACATTTTCTTACGAAAAAAGGCAATTATAACTTTAATCCTGAGACGACGCAATTTAATTATAAACAAGTTCTCGATATTACAGTGTCATATTTCATAGATCAATCAATATTTCCAATAAATAGTCAATAGTCAACTTAGAGAAAACGTGCTTAGTACCTACTCTAAATAACTAAGTTCTGTTATTATTAGAGACATTCTATTTCAGTGACAACCCCTCACACAAGTTTAACACGCCCAACATTTGAGTGACTAGCGGAAACCAACGGTTTTACCTTCGGATAAAGCATAGAATAGTAAAAGCACGTTAACGGATGAATCTACATAGAAGTTGAGATACATGAAAAGCATTATTACGTAGTTTTATTTAATATGAGATTGCAAAATACATTGTTTGGTACATATGTAGTCAACATCTACGTCTTTAACAAACCTTTCAGAGTAGTTTAGGACAACACGATTTTCATTCCGCAGAAATATAACGTGCACTGAAGAAGTCGCTACATAGCGATAAGATCGTACGTACAGTGAATCGATACACATTACATTAAAAAATAGATATAGGAATCTCTATATCCTGTGTGTACTTATCCGATACTGACTGGTCTCATTTTTTCATATTATATTGGAAAAAAAATGGCTCCTGTTCAAGTCGCTCGCAAAAGAAAAAGTTAAATTTGTATACATACACGCTTAACGCGCTGACACGTTTCAAAAATTATTCCCTTTGGGGATTGAATGGGTGATGAAAGTTTTATGGAAAAATGAATTTACGCGAGCGGATTCGCGGGCAAAATCTAGTACCTACATAAGAAATTATACTTTCTTTCGGTGGCCCAGTTGCCCCGCGCCGCTAACGGTCGCTTGACCCGGTCGCGCCAGGATAACTGTGATATCGCAGATTCTGTCACTTTGCCTAAATTTAAACCGTTAGTAGTAGTAGTAGTAGTAGAAGACGTAGATTTATAAAAAAAAATTAATCTGCTTTGCTCCTCCTTGTCGGTAGCGGCACTATTTGCAGTCACGTGTGTATGAGCCCTAACCTTCCAACAATCCGCATTTTAAAATTATAGGGTAGGTAGTTCTCACGTGAGGGGAGGGGGTCCCATCACATTTTATCAAACTTCACCAAGGGGTACAAAGTTTTGAAAAAACGCGTCACTTTATTTATAGGCGCTCCTTTATCACAAACAACATGTTTGCATTATGTCGTAAAAAAGAAAGTTGAAAACTGTTATTACGTACTTATATATTTATACCTTTATCGAAGACGACTGAACGAGTTTGCTAAAGAAATTAGGTCACAGTTTAACACCGTTCGATGTTATCTTTATCTGACACATTTACACGGGGGCAGTGACTCTACCAAATCGAGGAATCATAAAATAGCAGCAAATTCAGGGCAGCACTGAAAATCACCGCCAACTGCACATGCTGAGTGTTAGCCTATTGTATATTTAACGCTAAATGTATTTTACTATCAGTGTGATGTAGTACAATGTACGAATAAAAGATGTTCATCGTCTTCTTATAATATTCAAAATGATCATACAGTATCAAACAAGCATGCACTAGTCTTGAGTAGCCACTGCCGCCCATGGACACCCGAAACCACCCCCCAAACTGAGGTTATAGTTACTGTTACTCGTAAGTGTTAGTCAGTCCAGTATGTGTTAGGAACTACGAATAGGTTCGAATTCGGATGCGTTGCTACTTCTGAGGATTGAGCTTACCTAAAATATAATAGAAAAAATACCTACTAGAAAAACCTAATACCTAATACCTAATACCTAATACCTAATAGAAAAAATAGCAAACACTAACAATGCAAAATATAATAATATACAGACAGAATGTTTACATTGGGTTATACTTTATTTTAATCATTTACGGACGACTCCGTGGCGCGTTGGTTAATGACCCCGCCTGATGATCAGTTCGTCCCGGTTCGATCCCCGGGCAGATATTTATTTGGCAGATAATTGTTTGTACTCAGGACTTGGGCGTTAAATTGTGTTGTTTTCTGTGTGTGTCCGCCACCCGCAATACAGGGAATCCTAGTGCGAAGATAAAAGTGTGTCAGCGTTTATTTATTCTTTATTGTCTACATCTACGATAGGTTTTACAAAGGGCGGACTTAATGCTGTTGGCATCAATAAAAAACAATAATGGTATAAAAGGTGTACTTAATGCTAAAAGTTTTCTCTACCAGTCAACCTTTGGACGAAGAACAAAGCGTACGTAGGCGGTTTTAAATATTTAAAGAAAACTTTACTTAAACTTAATTATACGTGCTTAAATATAGATATAATAAAAGTAAAGATAGATAGTACATTTATTTTCACACTCTTTTAATCCAAAAAAATAAAGTATACATTACTTTTGCTAATTTTATGTCCTACTAAGCTAGAAAACACTACGTGACTACTAGACTGCTAATGTAGACTGCTGAAACTCTTGCTAATGAAAACACATGAGTACATGACACTTATAACGTAAATATGTATTTACGATTCTTTTCTGCAAGAAACATGCCGACGGGTTCATTCAACTTTTTTTACAACCTGACTCATAGTTCACACTTGTAGTAACTAGGGTAAATGTGTCGGTTCTCGACAAGCGGAGTTGCCATTTTTTGATAACTGAAAATTGTGTTTTTGTAACGATTTTGAACAAAATACTGAATAAGTTACGTGTTACCAAGTTTTACTTGTATACAATAAATAATGTATAAGAATAAGTGTAGTTACTTCTTAGATACTCCACTAACTCTACTTGAGGTAGGTATTATTTGTAATTAATTTGCAGATTTTATTTTAATTAGACAAGAAACCCTAAAACAGAAACTCGGATAGATATTCCTATTTTATTTTCGTCTACGACTCATAATTATATGCACTTGCTTGTTCTAAACCCCCGATAGATTTGCGTTTCTTTGATTACCTTCTCTTTATTATGTCCTTCACCCAAGTTTGTCTGGAATCGCTCTGTAGCGATAAGACCGCCTTTTGTACTGTGTCTTATATTATTACTGTTGCTGTAATAACTTTGTGTGTACAATAAACAGTATTCTATCTATCTATCTATTACGTGTGGGTGTATGTGCATGTTGCTAAGATCATGTGCTTACGACTTTTTTTTGGCTATAAGTGTGGCACAATTTCAACATTTCTTAGGTTTCTGAGAGAGATCCTTCAAATGGTCGAAAATAGGCGTTGGTCGGCGAACCAGCATACTTACCCTACCTATTAAAATTTTTTTTTAGATCGTGTGCACGTTTACAACCTGATGGGGTCATATTTCGTAATGATTACAACACGACACGTAGTAATAATGTACTAAATTTCTATTATAATTATTATAATCTCTTTGAGGCTCGCTGGAATGTTATGATGTTGCTTTCTTTGAATGCGTATGTGTAAGCCGTCACGCGTATGGTTTCAAAGGAACTGACATAAATCAGCAGAAATACTTCCGTATAAACGAGTCACGTGTTACTTATTTGCTAAAGAAAAATAACCTTTACAAAGTTTATTAAATTAATAACAAGTAGGTACCTATACTGTATCATGTGTATACAGTCTGTAGGGGCCCTTACATTCCATCCTCTTCTTCACCCTGCGTCGTATCAGTCGTTTTTCTCGAAATCTACAAACACAGGATATACGCACATCTTTCCATACACATATCTTAACTTACCACTGAATAAAACTCGAGTGGCTGTCTGTGATATTGATGTTAAGGGCGATAATTAAATGAAATATGCTAATATGACATCAACCATTTTTAGAATTTTGACCATCTGTTTTCGTTTTTTTGCCGCCAATATCCGAGCCGCTGATCGGATTTTGATGATAGTTCAGGGATTGTAGAGGGTACACTAACTTATCGCATAGGCTATGTTTTATCTCACCATTTCAAACTGTTTTTTAGTTATAGCCCTTAGTGTCGGTACCCCCAGGGTTTCATTTGTCGCGAATGGACTCCGAAACCGCAGAACGGATTTTAATGAACTTTTCAGGGATTCAGGGGATATTAACTTTGGTTTATCTCAATATTTCAAACGGTATTTTAGATGTTCCCTTTTCACTGTTTATAATTTTCTGTATTTTGAAATTACACGCGAAGTCGCGAGCTCTCGCTAGTACTTAGTAAAGTCAGGAGACATTATTTCAGACGGTAAATTTGCATTTTAAAAGAACACGACAGTTTGTTGAAAAATTAAATTTTATTTCAATAGTTGATTTTGCTTTAACAGAGGTCCTAAACTCAAATCATTCGTAGGTTGACCCCAAAAATGTTGTACTAAGAAACACCGCTCAAACTTTATAATTGTAATATTTGTACATTGAGTTCTTCAATAGGTATGTATAGATGTAGGTACAGTTGATGGTTAAAATCCTACTAATAATGCACAAGTTTTTCTTAGAATTGATGGATGGATGGATGTTTCTTACTTGAGTTTCCCGGAGGTCCATTTTGGTTTCGTTTTACCATACAATTAAAAGAAGCAAGAATTTCACATAAAATAATTAAAAATAACAACTTCAGGGGGCTCTATAAACACCACTAAATAATCTAACATGAGTTCCAGAAATCTATCGATAGCCCATTTCACGTTTTCATCGAGATTCGAGCTTCCGAAACGAACGGTGCCTACCACAGAACAGAGGATTTTTCAGATTTCTCTGTTCTGTGAACGGTACTACTCGTACACGTATCCGTGAGTCAGGCCCACACGAAGAGCGTTGCTTTGTATACGATATCAATGAATGACCCACTAATATTGCAAACACCTAACGGTTATGTGGGGCAGGACAACGACAGCTCATGTTACTCACTCGAAAACCCTGCCGGACGGCCGCGGAAGCAATTTACACTCTTACGTGAAAATTACAAAGAAACATGTATATTTAGACACCCGCCCACGGTGAACTGCAGTCATATCTTAAAGGATTCCAGGAATAAAACATGTTCGGATAAACTCGCTTCGTTGCAAAGCCAGCATTGCATAAAGTTTAATATAAGTATCTCATAATCATATTACATAACTTACTAATATTAGATGATATTTTGCAAAACATGCTGGGAGGCCTTATAATTTTCCCAGAATTTTATCTTGAGAGTAGAAACAAATGTACTTCATCAACGCATTCATACGAACCTTATTCATGTAAAAATTATATTTTGATCGCATAATAGATTCTACGAAGTGAAAAAAAAAGGCGCGTTGCATTTTTACGTACGATGATTCAGGCATCGCGACTGTCCTACTGTTTGATTAATGATTCATTGACGAGGCCCAATTTCTTTCACATACCTGTAATAGTACAATGGTACAAGACTTGCGGCACATCAACCATTCCAAGTATTAGATTTTGCAATTCTTTTGTGCAATTGTTTTTATAATAATTAATCGATGATTAAACGTGTAAAGGTCGCATGCGTTGATAGAGCTGCGTAGAGTATGATAGAGCTGTAAACGTATGCATTATAATACTTACCTACTGTTAACTTCAGCGTTCAGTGCATGGATAACTGTATTGATTCCGTGTTAGTCACGTGGAATTATAATTATATATTTATGTAAGCGAACGCCGAAGTCATAAAGTTTATAAGTCAGTGGGTAAATCAAAAGTAATAATCTAGTATTTTTGAATACAAGCATTCTGTGGTAGGTACAACGCACAACTGTTGGTCACAAATGGGTGGATTCCTAAAGACTATTAGATGTAATATTTGTTTATTAAATCCGCATCTGCAGAGTTAAATGTGCAGTGCAGAGCATAATATATATATAATGTAGAAAGCAGTAGGTACCCCCTTGCTAAAGGAATTTAGTGCGTAGACATCCCGCCTTCCTATTTTAGGACGCGCCGAGGAAGTGGGTAACTGTATGCTTGAACCGATTGCGTACGCTATTTAGCACTATTTATTTATACCATAACAAATACACGTATAATAGTATTTCACCATCATCATCATCTTCCTATCTTTTTTAGCATTTTACTTAAGGTCGGCAAGACTTTTTTACTTCGGCAAATGACACCGGGTTCTAAACCATAGAACACCAAAATTTTTAAATAATGGCCCGGTAACTCAGGGAAGGTCACGGAGACGGTGCTAGCCGAGTAGTAAAAACTTGGGCCTCGGAAGGTCCGGGTTTCAAGTACCAGCCACGTTGATCGCTAAACTTTAAGTGGCGTTCTTATTGTACGGTTGTAAGTAATTTTGAAACTTCGTTGGTTTAAATTTTAAGCAATTAAATATCACTTTCTTTAATGGTGAAGGAAATAAACGTGACGAACCTTGCATGCCAAAGAGTTACGTGTGAAAGTTGAATGACGTGTGAGTGAACTGTGAAGTCTGCTAGCTTAGCCACTTGGACTCAACCCTTCTCAAACGAGACTGCATCAATATCAGAGGAGACGCCTGCTAAGTAAAAAAAAATATTAACCGGTGCATCTTTGTGTTAAAAACGAGTCATGCTGAAAATAAAAATAACCTTGCAAATCTGATTTCAAATCCATACGTTTTTTCCTTTTTTTACCAGACTATTTATAATTATCAAATCTCAAGCATGCGATATCATTCGAATGTTAGCACATTTCGTGATCGTGAGGCAAAAAGCATTCCGCGAGCGGCGCGTGGATGGTCTCTTGTTCAGAATATAGACTCTATATTTAGGAAGGGGTTCTCTCCTAAAGGCTTGTTTATACTTATCAATCAATTTATACATAACAAATCCTTAAATCTGATCCTATCTAAGTTCTATCTGCTACATTACAGTATTATTGTTACAAACATAGAGCGCAGATTCCTTTGCTGTTTAAAAACTGCATTCTTGATCACAGTTGACCTTAGTATGCGTTGCCATGGAAAGTAAAACAGCAGATTTATAATAAATACACCTCAGCTTTTTGGTAATAACTAAATTAAAATCAAACACTTCACCAGGTGGCAGAAGCCATTGCTGCCGTAAATAAGGCTTTGCGTATAAACTCAGGGTCGCAACGGTTATGAATGAAACTGCCATCTTATTCGGTGTTAGTAAACTGGTTTGGTCCATCGATTATAGTGGTCATATAAATGGTTACAATCCAATTACAATTTCAATTACATAACTTGGTTTAGAAATCTGTGCAGTGTACAAACATATTACTAACACTGTGAAACTAACCCAATATTGTTTGACAATAGGCATGTTTATAGACAAAGGCGTTATTTGTGCACTGTACATGAAGACTAGCTGTTCCCCACTATTCGCTCGCGTAGAAATTGTTTATTCCACACAAACTTAGAAATCCCATTAATCCCCTTTGGTATAGAATTTTCCAATATCAACATTTCAAGCTCTACAGTGGTCTCAGTTCGGCGTTGATGAATCAGTCATAACATGGAGGACCTGTATTTTTGCTTAGAATTAGATGAGCCATTCAAAATTAAGTAGGTAAGGTGTCCCAGCTGTCTCAGACCACATACCACATGCACAGAATTTAAAACAAATCAACGTTTAATTCCTTCATCTGTGCCACAGCAGTCTCACAGCTTAGTCGCATACGCTCAACAAAATGTCAAGCATAACAGAGCTTACTACAATATGTATTGTTGGAAATATTACCACGCTTCCTGTTACAATTAGAGACCTACTCCTACTACCTATTATATTATTTGTCTTCCGTTCACCCCAAGCGATTACCTGCGCGAGATAAGAACTTTTAAGAAATGTTTGCTTGAGCTCGTTGAGCAGGTAACAAAATATCATTAAAAATCCGTTGGAGGATTGTATGTTTTGTTATACCTTTACCTTCCTAAACCTACCACGAGGTTTCCTTCTTCAATTTCTTCAGTGAAACGCTTACAATAAATTTTATTATGAAATAAACAAATTATAACAAGGACATAATTAATGATTAAAATTATTAGGCTACTACCTACCTAACCTAAGCTCATATAATTATGTCTATGATGAGGTTTTTTAAATTTATCACATATTTCAGTTTATGGGAATAATAAGTCAACTTTGAATAAATGCTGAATCTGTAAAATTTGTGACGAACGATCGATTATAACTACGGCACGCAATGTTAATAGCTTCATTAACGTGATAGTATCCTACCGAGGTAACGAGCTTCGGGTCCGTGCTCGATCGTCTGTTCGTTGGCTTGCTTGTCTCAATTTTGCAGTTTGCGGCCACATTCCACTCTCTCGGCCTCGCGTTCAGCTCGTCTGTGCGGTGCGGTAGCGGTCTCGCGTCTCGCGTCAGTTTGAATTTGGCGCGGCGACAGAAGTGGTCAGCCGCGCGCGCGCTCCAACCAATGCCAACCACCGGACGAACGAACGAATTAAAAGTTTTGCTTGTGTTATTTACTTTTTTATTTGTTTTTGTGCGGTGGACGGACTAGTTTGTAGTTTTAGTGAAAGAACTTTTATGATATGTTATGAAGTTATGTTAAAGTGGTGTATATTTGTAGCATAGTACGGTAGTGTAGTACGCAACGAATTAATAATATTTATATCAGCCAGCCACTGGTATGGTATGTCTGTTGCGATTTTTTCTTATCAACCCGCGGTTATCGTGCGGTCTGTGCGAACTTTTAAGCTTAACTTCCTTTGTTTAGGGTCGCGGCGAGCGACGCCTACGCTTATGATTGTGTGAACGGTAGTACTCATTACAAACCATAATATTTACGATGGACGGCGAAAGAAAAGTAAATATAAGTGAGGGAGTCCCACTTAATTCTTCAGGTGCGGCGAACATTTTCTTGAACACTGGTAAAAATCCAAAAGTAAACGATGGGACTGTCATTCATCTGAAGACAGGTGACTTTCAGTTCCTACATTTTTTTGATGCTTACAAATTACAATCTTGCGTACTCTAGGAACCGGTAAGTGAGGGTGTAACTTGATTTTTTTCTTTTTTGTAGAAAAGCCGGCCGACGTCGGTGTGCACATAAATACGACATTCTCAATCGCGTCTTCCAAGAAAATAAAACTTTTGTTCATATTGAACTTTTTGCTCAGCGTCCTGTGTATGGTAGTATGCTGTTCGATCGCATTCTACTACTGGAATGAAATGATATCTATGAGGAAACAGTTGGATGTTTTAAAGGAGCAGCTGCTTATCCAAAACATCAGAGACTCAGTGGTCAATCAGGATAAGGTGGTGCAGAGCCCTTTGGTTTCACATTTGAGGCCTCATTTTAAAAACCCTGAGGCCAGAGAGCCTAGGATGGAGTTTGGAAGTAAAAATGATATTTCCCTTAATACCAGAAGATACTATGTGGAAGACCTGGGGGAGGATATGTTACTTGTAGACTCTCGAAAAAAGAATCCTGTTCAGAATCAAGTCCCAGTTTATGACCTGCCAGGGTTCCAAAAAGGTACAAGACATTTGTTTTTATTTTTGATAATTTATTATTTTTCCATGTTACTGGAAGAAAAATAATAAATATACAGTGAAATACATTTGTAATGTACACCTGGTTTTATATCAAATTCATGATTGTTTAAAATTAATTTCAGATACGCTAGTCGTCCACTTTAATGGTGCTATGAGAGAGACTAACATGGGTACAGATGGTAAGTCATTATTTTACCATCAATATCAAAATTTCAAGAGTCTTTACCTAGCATAAGGTAGGGGCAAGGGTTTGTTTGTAGTTAGATGATATTATGAGTGTAAAGCTTGGGATGTTATTTATACATAGATAAATATCCATTACACTAGGATGAATAACGTTGTCTTTACATATTAAGAATTAATTATAAATTCTTACTGGAATGTACATCCTCAAAACATGATGTAGTACAAGCAACTCTATTATGATACCCGTAGAGGTCAAGTTTAAGTTCAGTGACTTAAAACCGTTTAAAACTGAATGTTGAACAATAAAGAAGCTTGATGTGATTAAAATGATAATTTATGTGTACTACAGGATGTTTGTACCACAGAGCCTACATATTTGCATTGTTTTTATTTAGAATGACTCAAGCTTCATTTGATACTGATGCATATTCTATTGCCATGCATAAGAGTCTAAATTCCCTTACAACTTATATATAAAGCCACAAGGAGTACGGTAAATCCACATAGTTTCTTCAACTGTTAGTAAGCATATATGGTTGTTCTGATAGTGATTAATCTCACACTCTAGCAATTAAAGGCCAGACAAAGTTATGTAACTCCTTTTTCAAATGCCATTGCCTTAATGAATGAATGGTCATTGTAGGGAGGTTGTTACTTACAGAACATAAATATTGTCTCATTGTTTGTGACATCCTACAATACAATATTTAACTAGTAGTTTTTTTAGTTAACACCCTTCAGCTGCTCGCTGGATGTAAATGATCTCTCGGCCTTAGAACATATAAAATACCCAAAGTAAAATTGTCTTATAATCAATTACATACTTAAATAGAAGCTAAATAGTTTCCACATTATTATATATTTTAAAGTAAATACTTGAACTCTACCTGCTCATTTATTATCATTATTTTAAGTTCAGACATTAATATTATAAAGACTGGCTTAGTTTCTAGTATTACTAATATTATTTAAAATTATTATTATTATCGGTTTTATTTTTGATTATGCTTTTTTTTGTGATTTTAAATGTAATTTCGCCTCTAAATAAGTGATGTTAATAAGTGTAAATGGCCTGCACCGTTTTCATGTCGTTAAATAAATTCGCATTTGTAGAACCTTGTAAGGAAACATTACAATGAAAAACCAAATTTGTATGTTAACAACAATGTTTAACATTATTGTTAATCATGATTTTTTTATTAAACAAAGCGTATCTGTGCTGCTGTCCACAAGCAACTTATCATCTGGCATTGCTAAAATTATACTTAAAACTATGGTATCAGGGTCAGTACTAAAATGTAAGCATTGTAAAATGGACTCTACCAAACATTATTTAAGCTACACTTTTCAATAGCTGTCACTAACACATGTGGTTTGACTAATAATTGTCTCAATTTAGGCACATCATTTAATGCCTAAAAATAGGATTGCTATGAAGATATTCCCGTCCCGCTTGTGTTTTGTTACATTTAACCCATTATCTATATAAATTTAATTACCCTAGAACAGAGCTGTATCTCATACCACTATAGTAATGTAATCAGCACTTAGAACTCAAACACTTGATATGTTATGATGATAGCAGTATGTCGGTTGCAATTAGTACATTATGATTTGATCAATTAATAAATACTCACCTACATACATTTTACATCAGAAATGCACTTAAAAAAAGTAGCATATGTACAGGAAATGATCAATTTTATGTTGAGTAATATTCCTTGTGTAATTATGTCATTCAACGGTTCTTTCTCTATTTATATCTATATTTCTGAAGTATAAATATAAATTTACGAAAAATTCCAAGATCTCAACAACTTGAAGCCTGAACTTGCTTACTTTGATGCAACCTAGGCACTCGATAAAAAATAAATATTCGAAAAGGGACTATAAGGACTACTATGGCCCACTGCAGGGCACGGGTCTCTCCTTACAACTGAGAAGGCCTGGAGCGTACGCCGTTCCAATGCATCCTTTTTTTTGTACTATCCATTTTAATTTTTTATGGTGTACAATAAAGAGTAAAATTGTTATAATAATAACTCTGTTGTTCCAGCCGTGATCGGACCGTGGGCGCGCGACGCTGAGGTGTCTTCGAAGGACAGCGAGGAGCACATACAGCTGAACACCAACTACGTTACCGTCAAGGAAAGCGGGATTTATTTAGTTTACGCACAAGTGAGTAATTTAGTGACGCACTTGACCTTTTTAATGTAATTTCATTAGAAACGAGCGTCAAGTAATTTTTTTTAAATAATTTACCGCTTACACACTTACATCACCGCCCCCGGGGAATTCTCAATGAATTTCGGGTGGCGCACACACAGAAAAAAACATAATTGAACGCACAAGGCCCTAGTACATCGTCTATCGTAATATAATTAGATGTTGCCAAATAAATGTCATGCCCGGTCGGGGATCGAACCCGAGGCCCACAGCTCGTCGGTCAGGGTCACTTACCAACGCGCCACGGGGTCGTCAAAAGTTACTTATTATATTGACTGGCTTTAACATCTCGTCTTAAGTATATCCGAATGATGAGGAATAAATGTTAGTACGACTTTCCGAATTAATGAGCTGAACGGTGATTTGACGAATGTTTTATAAAAATACCAGCGAGAGAATATACACTATTATGACAGCCGAGGCGAGGGGTCCGCGGAAGCGGGAGGGGTATTGCATTACAGAAAGATGCAGAGATGTAACCGTGTTGTACGAGATGCAGAGATGTGACCGTGTTGTACGAGATGCAGAGATGTCGCACCCTTAATGATATGATTAAGGGTGCGACATCTTAGGTATTTATATAAATACCTAATGAGGCATAGGCTCGATCTGAGTTACGCATACTCACACGCATTCTGTTAAAATCATTAATGTTTTCAAATTGAAATTACAACGAAAATCGCCTCCTTTGGTGACACAGCGTCACATTGGTCCTTTCATTCTGATGTGTTTTTGCACCGGACAAAACTGCAGAATGGTTTTATGCGTTTTCCCAAAAGTCTACTTTTTTGAGTTAAGCCAGTATATCACTAAGCGTGCGATGTGACCGTGTTGTACATGATGTTCCAGGTGGTGTACCTGACGCACGCGCCGAACTGCTACTTCATCTGGGCGCGGCAGCCCTCGCAGGAGCCGCGCCTGCTGTCCACGTGCGCCACGGGGGACGACTCCAGCGGGCGCCTGCTCGACAAGTCGCAGATATCCTGCTCCACCCAGACCGTCGCGCGCCTCTACAAGGGAGACACTGTCAACTTAGCCCAACGCGAGCAGAACCGCACGCTATGGCTGCGCCCCGGCTACACGTATTTCGGGTTCGTCAAACTTAGTTCCTAAACGGCTGTGAATTTAGTGAGTGTTGACTTTACACAGAGGCCCCACGCCGGGGAACGCCGGGGAAGTACGGTATGGCTCATCGTATTTTTAGTTGCAAACGCTGTTCCGTCACCCTGACATTGCAGGGTTCGCCACCCTGGCCGATTGCGTATCGGCAGACTTGTGTATATATTGAATAAGTTTTAGGATGCGGTATGTCGCCTTAACAAGTTACCACCAAGCCAATATTACAGTTAATTATAGAACTTCAAGATACTTAGTGGTTTTAAAGGCACATGTGGATCCAAGTTTGAAAATAATCACTGCCAATTTGTTTTGGCTTGGTCGATTTATTAAATGGTGCTATAACATGATTGAAGCGATGCGCGATACTTGTTGAATGTTAGTGGTTATTGAAGTGTGCCATACGTACATATTGTTCCGAAACGAATGCATCACACAACATTCTGTGTAATTTATATTGTCTCACACTTTAATACTTCCATACATATATGCGTTCGATAGTTTACGCTCTATTGAAGCCAATGTTTATTATGCGTAGAAATGTTATTTATTTCAACCAAAATCCCCGTACCACACTACGGGTGCAGCTGGCATTTTATGCTAATATTTTGAACCAGTTACATTAACGCATCAATTTTACTGGGACCATGATAAATGTAACTAGGCGTCAATATCGACGAAATAACGTAAGTCTGAATCCTCAGCACCGATGATACGAGATTGTTCAATAAAATTTTAAAAAACGTTCTAACTTAACAAAATCAACATTGATTTGAACTGAGTAGGCACCAAGTTATATTAAGGAACTGATCTCTCATTGGCGAAATTTATTTGTTGTAGACCGAAATGGTACGTAAAATTTTTGAGAATATAATTTTGTTTCTTTACAATTTGGGGACAATCGACTAATTGTTTTTGTTTTATATTAAACGTCAAACTGTGCATTACTATTCATTTTGTTAGAGGTAGGTTAAGAGGACATTTCTACTTATTATTCTTTCTTGCTCAAAAGCAATATTTGCCAATTTGACTTAATAATTTTTGAATACTTAATTATTAAGTAGATATACAAATCTATTACTTTTAACATTATTATACACGTATTTACAGATATTTTTAATTGAAATAATAAATGATGTGACCAGATTATTATTCAAGTCTTAAAACAAAGTAGGTAATTATTATTAGCTAGAGGAGTCAGTAGACATAATTGATTTTATAAGGGAATAGTTTTAAGTTTGTCATTTAATTTGTCCTACCGATTTAATTTAATTGGAATGTCTCCATTAAACATTGGTGACCCAGTTAGTATGTTATTTGGATGTAACACAGGTTCATCCTTGCAATTGTTTTGTTATGGTGCTAGACATTGAAGGCTAAATTTTATTGTATTTAAATAATTCTTCCAGTTCATTCTTCCAGTCTACAATTTGTGATAAAATTTTGTATTTAAGTGATACGATACAGTTAGTTATAAATGTTACAATATGAGAGGTGACAAAAATTACAATGGTGCCATATAAGGGGCCTTACCACAATCTTTAAAGAAACAAGCTTATTGCAGGAAAGTTTTGTTTCAATGTTATAATAATATTACTC
>DWLO01000554.1:0-19482 GCA_018245335.1 Dalla quadristriga | reverse complement strand
GCTTATCACTGAAAAAATATTCCTATATAAAATTGACATTGCTATCAATCCGGGTCGAGTTTGCCCGAACTGTTTGAGGCGTGTTTGGTGCACTGCAACTCGTCGCTGCCGTCCGAACATTCTAGAAACCCGTTGCAAACGCTTGCCGGCGGCAGGCATTCGCCTAATGGACACCTGTAGCCTCTGCACGTGTCTTTATAAATAGGTCTTCTGTTCTCAGCCGTCTCCAAGTCCGCGTAGAAGTCCTCTTCCGAATCATCCTCATCATTAAACGCCTTTGTTTTGTTAAGTCTCGGAGTGTACTTCTCCATGACGCTGTCGATCCAGTCTATGTAGCTGGACACTTTGGTGTAGACTCCGGGACGGTTGGCGCGAGCACAACCGTACCCATTGCTGGTCACACCGTAAATGTACCATTTGTCTGCCTCCTGCAAGGGAATATAATTTGTTATAGTTAATATTCATAATTGGAAAATTTCATTTCGTGTACTTTGCTACTTCCATGAGATACTAAAATAATTCGAAAGACTTGGATGGCCTGGCTGGATGATCACGAGTTTATCATATTTTAAAGGAACAAAGTGAAACTCACATTGGATGTATATGTTTTGGGTTCAGTCAAAGTGCCACTAAAGAAAGTATCTAATATTTGAATTATATGGCGACCACTTACCATAAGGTGGTTCGTTTGCCTGATCGTTAACCCTTCATCAATAAAAGAAAATGTGACCTGGCAGAGCAGTGGGCCGCCGGAGTCGCCGAGGCAGGCGTCGCGGCCGCCGCGCTCGTAGCCCGCGCAGAACATGTCGTCCGTGACGCGATACAGCGGCAACAGACGCGTGCGCCGCCGGCACTCTGCCGTCGAGATCACCGGCAGCTCCACCTCTTGCAGCGTGTCCGCTGAAAGCAGGCAATAAAAAATCAAGCAATTGTTGGTGCTATGCTGAGCACGTAGGTACACTCGATACAAAACGCGTGGTCCAAACTGGTTAGAACAGTCTACCGGTAGGATCCCACTGCATGTTTAACGGCATTACAATTTGTATGTGCTCGGACGATATCACAGTCATTCACTATTCGGTTCACGCACGCAATAAATTTCTGTGGGTAGGTACGCGCGATTTCTTCACGATCGTACGAATTGTAGAATGACACCCATATTAAGTGATTCCAGTGTACTATAGCCCCTATATGACACGACTTACTTCTATAAAGGGCATAAAGGAACTTCAGGGCCAGTGTCGCAATGAAATGAGATTATTTATTTCGTCACAAGGTACAAGCGGCACACGACGAATAATATGAAACGGTATTAAAATAAGTAATATCGAAATAACATCAAATTACATTACCTTAAAATTAGTTACTGATTTGAAATCAGTATCTAATCCTATGGCAATCTCTAATGTCACGATAGACAATACCTATCTTAGTCTCAGTGACGTACGTATGGCGACTTATGCACTTACGGAAGACCCGCTCGTGTTCGTACAGCTGTCCCCAGCCGACGACGGTGCAGTGGTGTCCGTCGGGCGGCTGCACGCGCGGCTGCGGCAGGCAGGCGGGGCGCAGTCGCGCGTGCAACTGCAGCGGGTCGATGCGGAGCAGCGCGATGTCGTTGCGAAAGCCGCGCGGGCCGTACTGCGGATGGAGCAGCACCTGGCGGACGCGCGCCACTCGTTCCCAGGGGCCGCGCGGCCAAGCGCTGCGGCGGAGCGCGCCCAGGCGAGCTACCCAGTGCGCTTCCGTCGCTCTGAATGACGATAGTAAAGACATTTCAAATAGACTCATCATAAAATTGGATGCACAAAGGTCACAAGGCAACTAAAAACAATCATACGGAACGGACCCACTTGAATATGAAATAAGTATTCTTATATTAGACCTATTCGGAATTGGACACTGTTGTGTTACTAGGTCCCTCCCCGTTGTTGTGTGGTTATTTCTCTGAGAGTCAAAATGCCATCTCTTGCCTGCCGTCTTGCTTTCAGGCCGAAGCATAAATTGCTTGAAAAACAATTAACTCGCGTCAGAAATGGTGGTATTGCACCGGGAAATCCGTTTATATATTTTACACAGCATCGAATAAAAATATTAAATATAAAAGTCTTATGAAAGGTAAATAATTATATGAGGATACTGACTGGTAGAAGCAATGGCTGGCGGAGAGCAGCCACTGCGCGTGCACCAGCGTGGCGCCGCACTGGAAGTCGCCGTCGCGGTACAGCGCCGCCTGCCACGGCCACGCGCCCTCTGCCGCGCCGCCGCCGCCCACCACCCTGCCCCAGCGCACCCGCGGATCAGACACACGCCTACCTTGCCTACCAGAGGTCCAATTTCCTCATGTTATACAGTGCAAAATCGCACGCGGATCGAAGTGCCCGCTCGCTTTGCTATGTCGATATTTTGCGGTTCAAGTAGATATGCCTTTTAATTTGAATGAACCAACCATAAGTAAATATAAAAGTGAATGGCGACACCATGTTATATTCAAAACTTGAAAGCTAATAGTGTTTTGGTGTAAACGAGCAGATAATTCGATTCGCTTGCAATTTGCGCGCAATAAGTAGATACAGAGAAATTCCGCTCGCAGAATATGACTTTCGACTGGCTTGTTTAATTTTAATTATATTTGTAAATTATGTATAAAAATGAATGATGGGCCTTTATGATGTTTCAGTTCGACACGGGTACTCTTATAAGACGGGCTACTACATCACTGCATCCCCCGTACACCTATCTATAAACAACCTCGAACAAGACGAATACCGTTAGTTTGTTAACTGGTTGACTCAATGCTTCAATAGTAGCAACGCGTCTGCATGCATGCTTGACAGTAAAAATGTATTTACTTGCAATCTTTTGGACCAAATTGCAATAATTGCTTCATGGCAAACTAGGTGTAGAGGTGGTAGGTGCACAGAAAAGCCGGTTATGATAATTGTTTTTTAACCACAAAGGTTTTATGGTGATGTAAGAGATATGAATGCCACTTCGCCTTCGAAAAAATATTATACCTTGGAGTCTGCACGTCGGCATGGGGCCGTATACCGCAATCGAAGTCCTGGCAACGCACGCGCAGCGCCCGGTGGCGCGCGCACGACGATCTCCTGAACGTCAGCCGGGAGTCGGCTGCGCGTGCGTGGGCGTTGTGCCACACCTCCCAGTAGCCGGCCGAGCTGGTCGACCGCCCTTCCCGGGCCTCGCGCACCAGGGGTGAATCGCTGTAACGCGAGTGGTCGATTGAATTGTAATATAATTGTAGGCACCTGAATGTTCTGTAAGTGTTACTGATACCTGTCAGTATACTTTTCAGCATTACCGCCTGCATATAGGTTTGTATGACGCTTATACTTAATCGAGATAAATTATTTTAAAAGAATTTTGCAATTAGTGTACAATTGTTTTTAAAAGTATTACCTACTTCCGACTCTATAAATATACATTTTAGTGATCGGATAAAAATAAGAATAAAAAAATATTATCTAAGACCTTACTGGAATGTCATAGCTCGACAGATGGCCCGCCCGAGATCTGGCAACTTCAGAGAGCTGTGTGCCTGTGTAACTACATCCTCGAAGCTTTCCACGCACAATCTACCCCAAACGCCACGTTTTCGGACCATGACGAACCCTGAAATTGTTTTAAATGATAAACCTTTAATCAATCGCAAATTCGCGAAAAACATTTAATCCGAAATATTCATGGAACCAAAGTTCCCTGCATGCTTCTTACAAGAAAAGCTAGCTATGTTAATGAACTAACCTTCTTCATTATATGGTATGACTTCGTTATTGTCTATTTCATCAGCCAAGGCCACGCAGCTTTTTTCATCATCCCCGAGCGGACAATCGGGGGTACCATCGCAAACCTTAATCGCATCTATACATTGCCGAGCATTGGCGCACACATATTGCCCTTCCTGACACCAATCTGAAATATGTATATAAAATAGAAACAATTTTGGTCCCTTACTAACAGTTAACATTAAAAAATGAACTGTACCTTATTAGTATATAAACTCTCTTACCGCATTGGTTTTCGTCAGAGTAGTCCCAACAATCTACAACGCCATCACAAATTTTGGCTTGTGAGAATTCAGCACGCAAATAATCAGCACAGGAGCAGGCTCGCTCATCTTCTCCTCCAGGACAGTCTAACAATCGGTTGCATCGAGATGTCAGCGAAATACAAGCGCCACTCGTGCACTGGTATGACGTCGCATTGTTGCAAATTTCTAAAACAAGTTTCCAAGTGAGTTACTATTAAATTTAGACCCGTAAAACGACTAACGTAATAAAAGGTTCTAAATTTACCTTTTTCTTCTGGTTCTATAACATCATCTTTCTCTTTTTGCGGTTTTAAAAGAAACGGTTTGCTGTATGTCTTCTCTGGTTTATTGAACGTGTTATCTTCATGTTTAGTTGGTTGTACTTTGTTGTAAGTTTTCGTCAGAATCTTAAATCCCGCTTGATTTAAGGTATAGCTGGATGGAATAGCTTTTGTTGAAATTATTCCACCCGGCGAACGAAATAAGCTGTTGTTATTATTATCTGAAATAGTAGCCAGACTAGCGAGCTGTCTTAATTTTTCTATCGTAAGCGTACTTGACTGGTTTACAGGTATTTCTAGTACAACATCTGGCTTTAAAGCTAACTCGTATGCTGGTAGGCTTTGAGTTTTATTAGCTTGCTTGCTACTGACACTTCCAGTTACATGGTATGACACTCTATACGTACCTTGTGGAATATTTGTGTTATTTTGGTTTATTTCATTGTCTGGTTGGCTAACAGGATTATTTAGATCAACACTAGATTTTGGAAGTCTATTTTTGGAAGGCATCGATTCCATATTAGCTAAAAACATATTTTCTTTCATTATTTCACCGTCTATTTTCGTAGCCGTAGTCACTATTTCTGAAGCTTCTGGAATGTTTCCGGATAAATTGTATACCTGCATATAATCCTCAGTTTCCAGTTCTTCAATCATTTTTTGGGCATATCTATCGCTACTAAAAAAAGTGCGAAAACTTTCTTGTGTTTCTTGGGGCTCTATTTTTATTTTAGGTCTAGGTCGTAAAGGACGATTTAGACCTAAGTTAGATTTTGCAGGCATAAGTGTAATTACTCTAGGCGTGGTTGTCTCTAATTCATCGTCCGATACTACTTCTACCGATCCTATAACTTTATCGGTTTCTTGACGGTCTTCTGATAAGTCTTCAGCTAGTAGTTTTGGCGGAGATTCTGTTGTGATTGGTGAATATTTCTTGATTATATCAGAAATATTGCGTAACATAGAAAATTTACTGGGAAATCTTGGAGTTGTATTAGGGAATACTGCATCATTTTTAGTAATTATAGCTTGTAATGTATCATTAAAATACTTTTCTGGTGAGTTTTTACTAAATGTATCGTTTTGGTTTGTTGATGTATTTACTAATTCCCAAGTATGATGAGGAGTACTTGTAGTAGGTATGATTGAAACTTTGTTATTGGGCCGTTTCGTCGAATTTTCTGTTGTTGGCTGTATTTCAGTATTTTTAGTAGAACTGCTTGGTAGAACTTCTGCGCTGTAGATGATTTCAGTAGTTGAACTGATTCTATTTGTGTCCGTTGTTTCATTAATAACTGTGTCGTTTGTTGAACTGATAGTAGATATATCGTGTTTCTTTAATATTGATGCGCCCTCTATAGATACTTTTTCTGTGGTATTATCTTGTTGGTCGTGTTTCTCAACATTTAAAGTAACAGAAGTCGTCTTTTCCTTAGGAGGTCTTTCGACAGGTTTACCATCATTGTCATCGAAATTTATTTTTAATTCTGGAATATCTTCCACCACTGCACTGATTTTATCTACTGGTATTGGGTGAGGTTTTGGGTAACTCGATCCTAATGTTTCCATACCCTTTAATGGAGGTACAAACGTTGGAAGGGTAAAGCTTGTATAAACGGGGTTGGGTACATAAATGTCCGCCGCTAAATTTGGATCAATATTATATAAAACCCCCGGTCTACGTGTTGATTTTTCTCGGTTCTTTACGGGAGGTATAGGAGTGAGTATACTTTCTAGTATAGTTAAATCTTCAACGACTTCAGCTACTCCTATTCTATCTTTTGCATTCAGCTCAGTCGTGATTTCTTCAGTTACTGGAGGTTGCTTGCTTGTTGTTTCATAGTAAGGCCTTGTGATTGGTCTCCATGGTTCATTATCAATAACATGTGGCACTGTGAACAGTGTATCAATTTTCGGTAGGTCTTTGTCGTGGTTTTCATTAGTCAGTAAATCTAATAGTATTTGAGAAACATTAGCTGTTGTGGTTAAATCAGACGTAATGGGCGATGACATCGTTGAACTAACAGGCTTTGGAGAACTGTTCTCTAAAACACGGTTGGTAGTTGATTCTATCTTTGGTTTTATGTTTATTGTTGACTTTATCGTAAACGGTCTGGTTTTTGGTGTCGTTGATTGTATCCTTCTATTTGCTGTTGTAGGTTTAGTTGTTAATATTTTCTCAGTCGTTGTAGGTTTAGCGGTGGTAGATTTAGTTGTAGTTTGAGATTTGACTTTTTCGTCATGCCGTGCTGGTGGTGAATTCTGTTTTGATTGTTTGTTTTCAGTAATATCAGCCTCTGTCTTAGTTATTTGAAACGATCCTTGCACTACTGGAATATTTTCGGTATCTATGTCTGGTTCATCCGAATCTTTTGGTTTTAATGACTGATTGGGCTTGACTGTCGTTTTTCGTACAACTCCAACACGACTCTGCAACACTTTATCTTTTCCGTTTTGTGGCGATGTGTTCTTTGGATTAGAGGTCATACTTTCGTTTAAGGCCTCTTTTACATATGACTCTGAATGATACGTATGCTCCAAATCTCTTTTGATTACTATACTAGTCGGATCTATTTTAATTTGCCCAAACGCTGGATGTTTGGACACTAAATCTTGTATTAAAATATTTTTCAGGGATTCTTCTATGTTATTTACAGAGCTGAAAAGTGATTAAAAATGTCATTAAAATATAAAATAGTAGTTTGATTAACATAAAAGAAAAACGGTAAATTTATAATCGGATAAATAAACAAACCTAGGTATTTTTCTTCTATCTAGATATAATCTGAAGTGTACATCTAATCTTCGGTCACCAAATCCTGTGACATGAGCACCAGAAAATGCTTGCCGTAATGGGGTCAGCGTGTTGTACACTTGTCTAAGTGAGACGCCATACCGCCGTGCGCGCTCCTTCCACGCGGGACTGCCTGGCACTCCGCCGTAGACATCGCCCCGGGTTACTCTAAACGTGCCATCAAAAGTCATGATGGCTGAAAACAAAATAGAAAATATTGTTGACTACGTAAATTTTGGTTTAGCCTAGTGATTAAGACTTCGACGTCCTACTCCGGGGATCGGGGTTCAAATCCCAGGCACGTGCCGATGAGTTTTCTATGCTATGTGCGCTTTAAATAACCTTCTTTCGGTGAAGGAAAGCGTCGTGAGGAAACCTGCATGTCTGAGACTTCTATATAATATTCTCAAAGGCGTGTGATGCCTGCTAATCCGCACTTGGCCAGCGTGGTGGACTATGGCATTGTCCTTCTCACTTTGTGAGTAGACCCGTGATCAGTGGTGGGCCGTTGATGGGTTTTGAAGATGTAAATTTGGCTGTAAAAAGAGAGTGTTGGATGAAGACTATTAAGTCCTGAGGTGTATTCTCTGATTAAAGGGCTCAAAAATCTGTACCAGTCCTTGTCTTCTAAAATTATTTCAAATGTCGTCGTTTACAATGCACATTCCTATGTTGACATCTTTTTATATTGGAAGAAATACAAGTAAATATACTGACGACGACTTCGTGGCGTGATGGCAGTGGGTCCCGAGTGACCGGAGCCGGCATTCATTTGTCGGACAAAATTAAATGTTTGTAATTGGGTCTTGGTCGTTATTTACTTTATCTGTAGGTTCCTGCCAGTACGAGAGTGAGCGAGTGTTATTTATTGGATAGCACGTATTAACACAATTACAGTCAATTGAATTTTGACGATTAAGCAATTTGACCCTTTAAAAATGGAGTTGGAAGTCTATATGAGTGAAGGATATGTAAAAACCCACGTTCGCCATTATCGGGGCGGAGGGCGCCCATGTAGAAGGCGAGCGCCGCGACGGCCAGCACCGCGACGGCGGCCAACAGCGCGCCGCCCACCAGCGCCGCCGAGCACAAACCGCCCCGCCCGCCGCTACCGCTGCCGCTCGCCACGCGCGGGTACCCGCCGCCCGCGAACCGGTACTCGCTCTGCAATACAAAATCAATTTCTTAGGGCACGCTCGTAGGAAGTAGGTATCAATACGATTAAACCAAAGTGGAACTTTTAAAATATCTTCAGTGTACACACGTCGACATTACAATTTTATAATATGAGATAAGACTAAAATAGCATTGGAATAGCAAAGTTTTTATGGAAGACTAGGGAGTGCTCGCGAGTTCATCCGTGTGAAATGAGTGTGAAAATATGTTATAAATGGGAGGTTATAAACCGTTTGAGATATTGAGATTAAACATCACCCATGGTACGGTAACTTAGTGTACCCTAAACACTACAATACCTGAAAAATTCCTCAAAATTGGTTAAGCGGCTTCGGAGCCTATCCGTGACACAAAAAACGCTGACAAAAATTCTAAAAACGGTTGATTCTGTTTAGGTGTAATAAAAATAGCATATTCAATGTCATTGTTGATCTTAATTTTAGTATTACAGACATATACTCCAAAATTTTATAATGGGTAAGATTGGTGTTATATTTCTCTGAAAAATACATTTCCTTTTTCGTAATAAGTATACTCGTAAGTACATTTTGGAATGATGGTTCCATAATTCATTATAATTATTTGTAAAATACAACCCATGTACCATTAAAAAGGCTTCGTTGGCATTGTATCATAACATATTATCTCGTAATGTCGTCCGCACTTGGACCTTTGCATTGTAAGGTATAATCAAGCGCGGCATGTGCAATATGGAAAGGGGGCTCGTTAACATTGTTATCAAACTGTCCCGTCAGAAAATGTCGGCGGTGTCTCGCGACTCGCGATGATTACCGAGCGATGAGAACACCGGGCTCTGGGAATCGCCGGCGGTGGGCTATCTATCTGTATCTACCTATCTCGTACCTCCACTCCCGTCCCCGAACCTCGTTAATCATACGCCAATAAAGCGAGACGCCTGCGCACAGCGATACGGGCCGAAACCTTAACGACATCGACCATGAACGTATTATCAAGTTCCAAAGCAATTTTCGTGTAGAGTTTTATATTAAACGGAAAAATAAGGTTGTTATAAAATAAACATCCGAATTTTAAATTTATCAGATCTTGTTTTATTTTGTGAAAAAATGCGACGATCTTTTTGTGTACGATCGTCCCTTCGTTTCCCAAATTAAGGACAAAACACTGCGTATTCTTATCACAAACGTTTAGGTTATCATAATGACTAACAATGAGAGGAGACGCTTGTAAAATTCCAAAATTTCTGGTGTTTTTGTCCATTTGCCGCATCGTTTTCAAGAACAAAGTAGAATTATTACGATGGGACAAAAATTTCTGCCCACCGATTTTTTGGTTCAAATAATTACGGCGGCGACCATTATAAAAGGTTTCGCATTTTGTAAAGACAACGTATCGAGAAAGTTTGACATGGAGATCCTCTTTAATAACTTCAGACTTACGAGTTTATTGGACTAGTTACTTTGTATTGAACCTATTATTAACTAATATCTCATATTACTATTTATTATGTAACCCAGGGAAACACCCAAGAATAATATTGAAATCCATGTGTCGTTATTATGGCCAAAATTCATTATTAATTGTTTTACTATTTAATGAGTGTGCATGTTATACATGTGCTTTCTTTTTTTATTTCAATTATTTGTATTGATGTTTTATGTCACTATACATGAATCTCATAAACACTTTAAATTGGTGTGAAAATTCTAAAATATTCTTTCTAGTTATTTTAAATTTACAAACGCTTGGCAGTTGGCATTTATACTTTAATTATCTCCTTAAGCATTTTGGACGTTATCGGACATATCTGAATGAAGCGACTGATGCAATTACAATCATTGTTTATTTAGTTAACAACGACACCCGACATCCGCCGTGTAATTGTTGCGCTTAAACGACAAGTTGCGTAATGAGCACCTTGAACCTGTCCAGACTGCATTGCTGCCAGCGCTGCCACCGGGCCATCGGCGGTGAGCGAGGGACCTCTCGGCAAAACAAGGTAGAAGGTATATTTTCACAAACTCAATCAATATGACAGAAAAACGATGATAGGACCAGACACACTTTGGAGGGGGAACCCAAATAACTCAAGTATTACACAGTAGGTTGCTCTACACGAGAGATTTCAACGCTATCTATTTGTATGATCTATTTATTTTTGACCGTAACTACATCTGAAGATTCCTTCAACTGATAAAAGCTTGCATTGTGTTAATATACAAACACAATAGAAGTTAAAAGGGATTTAAAGTAATAAATCCTTACCTAATTAGGCACCACGAATATTGAATGTAAAAATTAAGTAAAAAATTACTAATAGTAAATGACTTCATTCACTTACTTTTAGTTTTTTATAATTTGATACATAGTAACGTAACCAAAAAATTTGGGTTCTTAATTGAATAAAGGTTTAGTCCAAGAATAAACTCCAATAATAAATATAGATATTTTTAAAAAAAGCTCTACATTTTATTAACCATAATTAAACATGGTTCTTAATCCACCGTCCACGATTATTTGCGTTCATTACGTAGGTTACGTTGAGCAGGATACTTCATTTTAATATTTATTATTGTTTAATTTATTTATTAGAACAAGGAGAATACAAATATTTAGTAAGTATGTGTACATAATTAACAATATAATTAACGTCACGATAGCGAAGTATGGTTGAAAGAACAAATAACTGAATATTTTTTTTACATTTTACAACCACAGGAAGTAAACAAGTAATTTTTTGTTATAAATACAATCTACACTATATAAAAAATTGTTGGAAAACGATAGGTTCCACCGAGATTTGAACTCGGATCGCTGGATTCAGAGTCCAGAGTGCTAACCATTACACCATGGAACCTCCTACAATAAAAAGCAAAAATTATAATCTTATTTCAATGCCTTGCAAATGTATGTGAAGATTTGTATCATATATGTTAACCTACATCAAAACTATGTAAATACCAGACTCCGGAATAGTGGAGTTAGTTTATGTTCAGATGTTCATTCATTATTCAGATTAACTCTAAAATAAACTGTCGTATTTTTATAAATCTAGTGTAAGGAACGTATCATAAGATTGTCGTAGATGTTAATTATTGCTTAGTAAAGTTTGTACTCGTAAGTCAAACCGGTTATTTGTTATTTTGTTTATTTTGTGCTGTAGTACCTTACTAAATTAGAAGTATCTAAATTAATATATTTTTATTTCCTTAGTACGGTGGCTAGCATATAATGTCAGATCAAAAACAAACACATTTTATAATATAAAGATTGGACATGCAGCGTGTTCCCTTTTGTCCATTTTTTATAATATTGATTGTCAAGTAGCTACCAGAATCCACGCAAACAATAAGTGGAAAAACTTCCTATTACGTAAAAAATACCAATCGAATCATTATGATCTTAAACACATATTAACGCACTACAGAAATATACAATTAAAGATAAAACCCAACTTTGTAACATATTCCAAAAGTTATAACAATAATGATATATTCAAATTATATATTATATATCGGTTAATTTCGTATTTTATAATAAGGGAAATAATAATATGTCTAATATGTCAGGATTTCATCCAATAAATTAATAATTTGTCATACTAAGGAAACGCTAAATGTTCGCTGTTAGTTGGATCATAAATATCTTGCTATGCTTCTGTGATATATTTTTTAGATCTTTTTTAAGTAACATTATTGTTTGGGTTACATCAATCATCTTAAGTATTATGCATTAATTTGAAATTCTATTGTTAACTGCAATTTTAGATGAAGTTACGGCAACCCGTTTACACCTGCTTATCCCCGTCCCGTAAACAACGAGCTAATTTTACGCTCACTTACACCGTAATGAAGCAGCGTTGTATTTAATTGTGCCGATTAAATAATCTCTGTAGTATGGTGACACAATAAAATATTTTCATGTTTTTATTTCCTTCATCTTGGAAGATATGCATACTTGGAAGATATGAATACATGGAAGAATAGAATACTGAGAAGATAAAACGAAATAAAAGCTCGTTATAATGATACATTATTGAACCCTAACTCTATGAGCAAATTTAACATTTTTAATTTTCCCTGCGACTACATTATCCAGTTGTCGATGGTAGTTAGATATTTTTGTTGTGGGTTGCTTACCAAACTGCATAGAACTGCAAAACACGGAATTATTTTGGAAACTCCAACATACATACGTTCAAATAACAATGTCGTAATTACTGAGCTTTTTATTTTATCCTCAACGTAGACAAATGTTATGCAGCGTTTGATTAAAAAAAAAAAACCGGGCATACGCCAAACGCACACATTAATATTGCGCTTGCGCTACATATTGGTAAGCATAATAAACTCAAAATCGGCAGATTTTAGGCTTCAATATTATTATTATTATGAGATTCTAACTCCCCTTTTTGTGTGTCTTTCTATATACCTATTCTGTGTACCTGTATAGAACCTAACTATTTAATATCCAAACTAAATTATATGTAATAATAACTAATAATGTATCCTAATGCGCACAGAGGTGATATTAGATCACGTTGCCTACACAGAGTTTAGTTCAGTAATTTGATTTGATGTACAAAAAAAGATTGGTAGTCGTGAGATCTCCGCTAGTGGGCGGCCGCGCGGTCGTCCCCACGGGCAATCTGCCAACACATCGCTCCACCGCGTGGCGGCACATTAGCCATCTACAGGTAATGGGGTTTTACTGATAATACAAGTGGTGACCTAGATGAAGCGAAGAGAAAGCTACCTTCCAGTTCTTGGAACTCTTAGGATTTTGATGTAGGTATTTTGTTTGTCCGAAACATTAAGATATAATTTGCTGTTTTGTTTTTATATTATTTAGAATGTAATACAAAATACAATCATGTTAAATGTGTGGGTTTGACATAAGATTGCGACATACCTTATCAATCCTATACTTTGGACATTCTATTCCACTCTACTCGACTAGCGCTGAAGCCACTTCTCTGGAGATCCAGGTCCTATTTGTTCCAGCCAGAAAAATACCTCATAAACTCCATCCCTTAAAAGCCTGTTTTGTAATCATCCTTTAAAAGTCCACTGCTGGATTTAGACCTCCGCTAATCGGCGCCACTCCGCATGGTCCAGTGCCCTCTGAATCCACGGACTTCCCGCTGCTTTCTTGCGACTTGGCTTACCCATTGCCTCATAAGTTAGTGGGACTCTAACTCTACATTAGATTATGTAGAATTGTCTATTTTTTTAGTGTTATCTACGTAAGGTGCAACGAAGGCTAAGGAAGAACTTCCTGTTATAACTAAGGTATTATTAATCCATCCATCAATCATTCATCATAAAATATATTAAAAAATAGCAAAAAATTCAGACAAATTTATTAACATTAAAAATGTAAGTCGTTTATTTCGTGTGTATTTTTGTGTTTATTCCTCCATTTTCCGAATATTACCATTACGACTAATAATGAAAACAAAATTGTGTATTCTATAAGTCGAAAGATGTAAAATAAAATATTTTGAATAATAATATTTCCATAGACGTGTATTTTCATTTCATTAGACCTTTAAAATTAAAAATAAGTAGGTATGTCTACCCGTAACAGTACATTTGATTTATCTACAGACAAAACAGTTTTTAGAATTTTAGATACAGCTTTACGTGTATGCTGCATATTATATTTCATCTTTATGTTGTTTGTTGAACCCGGGAAAGAGAAAAATATAAATCTATCAAAAATCAGATAAATGTGGCGCAAATTATTGTGCACTAAGTTTTTGAAATTTGCGTGTAACGTGTACTTAATTGCACTTTATATCCACAGCGTCGCAGGTAATAATTGCACCGCATAATTGATTGCATGGGTCATTGGTGTGTTTGAGTTCTATTTCAAGATGCACATAATAAATGCCCTTGTGTGTTACGGGTGCGAAGTGGTCGGCCTTGCGGATGCGCTGACCTCGACATCTCGTTGCACCCGAGATGCTAACTGACGGTCAGAATTCCCATACAGAAAGAAAGAACTCATAGGTCCCTGCCTCAAAATATATTGATATGAGTTTGAGGTTGTCGGATGACTAATTAAAATCAACCGCTCGCTCGCAACAAAGAAGCATTTTTACACAAAGATAAAACAAATATTCAGGGATGCGCTAAATTTTAACACTACGATGGAAATATACTTGCATTTAAATAGTGAATTTTCGTCAATAAAGTAGTTTGGTAAAGCAATTACTAAGCAAGGTTTCATATTAAGTGGCTAGTGCAGGTCATGGATGAACCATGTAAGCGTAAATACGGGAACTAATTTGTTAGTCATGGCAGCACCGAAGATCAACACAGAAGATGAAATAATCATTGCCGTGAGTTATATCATAGATCGTGCAATTACAATTAATTTAAAATTATTAGTGGTTTTATAAATACAATGCATTTAGCATGTAATATTGGAATGCGGTAATTTAAACATGACATAACAAAACAATATTTATTTTATTTTTATTTGATTTTGCCTATAGAGTGTGGATCCGTCGCGCAGGGCTTGTTTGTTGGTATATTAAATGTTGTAGCTTAGATTTAGTTACGTCTCCGTTTGCTATAGTGGCACATTTATGGGCACATTACTAGGTACCTACCTATAGTTTGCATTATTTTTAAGTCAAGATTTGACGTGCACTACCAATTACGCTACCTCGATTAAATTTAATAAACCTTATTATCTGCAAGTAACAGTACCTACTATAGTA
Organism: Dalla quadristriga; assembly: GCA_018245335.1. Classification (NCBI taxonomy): domain Eukaryota; kingdom Metazoa; phylum Arthropoda; class Insecta; order Lepidoptera; family Hesperiidae; genus Dalla; species Dalla quadristriga. The sequence goes on along the minus strand of DWLO01000554.1, from coordinate 4,471 downwards.
TTGTCAGGAAAACTTTTTGTATAAACTCAACTGTGAAGACCTTCACGTGAGGTAGGTAGCCTATCATGTATGCACACATCTATTAAAAAATACAAGAAACGAAAGAGTTTCAGATGCTTCTTTTATTTTAAGTGAGTGTGTAAGTACCTGGCATTATTTATTTATGTGCCTACATTAATAGATGATACAGAGGATCGGACGTTATTAGACATCTGGTTCTATGAGCTAATGAACAATGACTTTTACGCCCTCGTATATTAGCTATTATGTTGTATTACGTATAGACTAAAACGTATATATTAAAGGACAATTAAATAATTTCATAGACTAAAAATTCGATTATTGATACGACACTTCCCCTCGCATTACAAATCATTCACATTTAAAATTCATATCTTTTATTGCAGAAATTCTTTTAAAAATATTTGGCAAAGGATTACACACAGAAGCCCAAAACAAACACCGCGTTTTGTAAAACATCAAGTGTAATAAGTAATAATGTAGGCCCAAATTCAGACATTTATCTTTCATCTTCGGTAGCACTACTTCCATGAGGCAGTGCCCAGAATATTTAAAAAAAAAAACAGGAAATGAATGTGACATATTTTAACACAGCGAGTACATAGACAGGTATACTTACTTACCTATGTTAACATCCTAAAAAATAATCACTTTAGTTTGAACGAAGACTCGACAAAAAATCGAACGTGCGGGTAGGTAGATAATGGATACAAAACATCTTTATTATAGTGTAGTGAGGTGACAAAAAAGTTGATATGCGAACACCTGCACGTCTCTAATAAATAAGAACAAAATTATCTTATGTACTCGTAACGAGCATAGAGCCTCTAAACTATATCAAGGTCAGCGTGTATGAGTAACCATCCTGTTGAAGGTTATCTAAGCAACATAGATATACTTCGCCACTTTTAAAGTATGGAATATAGAGTAAAATAACATATAATCTAAGGTTAACAATCAACTACTTCTGAAATTCCATTCTATATTCGAGGTGTGCTATGTGAGGAGTGCAGACTAGGGTACCCCTAAGAATAGACGAAAATGTCAATGCCTACGTTTGATTGAAAACAGAAAAAATTTCATTTTAGGTTGGTCAGTGTATTTTACAAGACTACCATCTATTTTTGCCATCATTGCAAACTATGTCCAGGACATTGCGCAACATACGCCAAAGTGTATATAAATGATGCCAACGCGATATGAGTGTGCCCCCACGCGCCTCCTAAAGCAGAAGGGTTGGAGAAGTCTTATCTATGAGGAAGAGGCATGAACAGGACGAACGCCGTCAGTATTGCGGATGAATGCAAAATCGTTCCCGTGATTCTCTAAGAATGGTGTACAGGGGGACACTGTAGGTCAGTAAAAGTGCGATATCATATTGTAAGGAAAGTTGTAGGGCCGTCTGCTAGCTTGAGAATGGGAATAATAGTTGTAAATAAATACTGCTGGAATGGGTATACCTGCTCTTTGATTGATAAACTTTGTACATAATTATAATCGGTGAATGGTCACGGGGGTCAATTTTTTTTTTTAAATCTTTGGTCGTGTAGTCCTGTGATGTGACGTAATATGTCACAGTTCCTTTCAAGATCCGAAGTACTTGCGGACGAGGAAGCCGCTGAGCTAACAGGCATGCGCAAGAATTTGAGTTATTATTTTTATTTGAATGTACATAAATTATGAACACGGACGAACACTAGTTATTGTAATTAATATGAATGCAGATGCGAGTGTATATAACGTTATTCAACTGGACTAATTTTATAAAAGCTTAGTCAACGTATTACGCCTACATCTTTCAAATTTTCTCAAAACTAGACTTTAGTTTTGACTATAGTTTTAGTTTTATTATGGTAGCGCATGATTAATCACTACTAATATGATTAATGTGAAAGTGTGTTCGTTGGTTTGTCTTTCTTTGACGCTGCAACAGAGCGACGGATTGATGTGATTTTTGGAAAAATGCACGGTCTCTACCCTATCTCACGATAGATAAGGGAATTTTACGCGGGTGGAGCAAAGTCTCGTAAGACAATAATTTCAAATATTATTTGTGTTTAATGTTCTTTAAATATCATTTACCGTCCCGATCAAAACGCAAACATAGCCTCACTGTGTCTTATATGTCTTATATGTGCGCCTGACAGAGCTGTAGGATCTACATATCGTTCTAGGTTTTAGACTGTGTTTCATACTATCACTATTAAAATGGTAATAAGAATAAAATACTACATAAGAATAAGTAATAAATAGGTACTCGTATATAAAATAATCTATATTCATAATAATTTACCTACGCAAACTTTCCTTAATAACATTCTTTGATTATCTGTATCTCTTTAACGGCTTCTTTGAAAGTCATGCTTACAGTCGCGAAAGATTACTGAGTGACTAAGCTAAATATTATTATGAGGTAGAGTCAATGACCAAGACGAAGTGAATGCAGAAAGAATAAAACAATACTACTTTAACTTCCTTACTATGTATGCGTAATGTATATGTCAATTTATAAAATAATATCTACTTTTACATAACAACATCTGCATTTACTACGTGGTAGAACCTGCATAAGGTTAGATCGGGGAGGTATACTTTCGAATAAGGCGCTTGTGCTGTTCGAGTTTGCTAGGGTTGCTCCGCCCATTTAAGATCTGCATCCTCGCTTGCCACTTTGTTCATATAAAAATACACGTTTATCGGCACACGACAGATGGCACTTGGTAAGAATGTAGGTGCATGGAAATACGGAATGCAGCGCGAACAGCCGCTCTGCGCTGCGTCGAACATAGATTGATTGCCGTAATGACGTCTGTTTCTTCGATCACATTCTTGTTGGCAGATTACAAGTACACTTTTATGGTGTTATATCGACAATGGAGTAACAGTAATCGAGTAGGTAGTCATGCCCCGCTCGATTTAGTGCCAACCGTCGGTAATGATTGCTGGGAATGTGCAATACAACAAGGGGATAGATCAATCAATGACTGTGCAGGAAATAATCGGTGCAAACTATATGACAGAACACATTTTTTTATTTTTTTATAATCATGTTAGTTATACAATTTATAACTCATGAACGGCTGGATCGATTTTCATGATTTAATTTATTGGATTTGTCTCTGCCTGGAATAGCAGAATAACTAAAACAAATTTAAAAATAAAGAAAACAAATTTAAATATTGATAAAATTTACGATATTCAGTTTGTTAGGTTGTTGTTTGTCCCGTATGCGTTCCTAATCCAATGATCTGATATCGATGAAACTTTGGTGAGTTGCTATGCGAGCATCTCTGAGTTGGTAAAAAAAAATGTATCTACCAACGAATGACAAGACGACGTCTGACGGGCTAGCTAGTCTTTATCATTTGTGATGTCGCACCCTTAATGATATAACGGCTTAACTCAAAAAAGTAGATTTTTGAGAAAACGCAATGAATCAATCTGCAATTTTGTCCGGTGCAAAAACATATTAGAATGAAAGATACCTATGTTACGCTGTGTGAACAAAGAAGGCGAATTTCGTTGTAATTTCAATTTGAAATCAAAGGCGTTAACAGAAGCCTGTGAGTATGCGTAACTCAATTCGAGCCTATGTCTTATTATGTCTGTATATCATTAAGGGTGCGATGTGTTCTGTGTCCGCCACCCGCACGCAACACAAATAATCAGAGGTCACTTAAACATTGCATTTAATTTTAATAATTTTAACACGCATAACATAACTGCAGTCTCTGAATATGAGAGAGCTCAGACTTTCGGGTTAAAATGTACTTATCAGACTTATTACATATACTTAGCTTAATTAATGTAATTCTACTAAGCATTTTAAATGTCTGTATTCTTTATTCACGCTTAGTTCAATGACTTGGTCGCTCACTCACTGACTCTTTGATGATTATAAAAACGCTATTTCCTGCGTTTGTAGGAACCTGTTACATTTTTTTGCACAGGCTAACGAGAAAATCATCTGTAATTTTCCTCTTTCAATGTCTCACAAAAACTACCTGAAGTAGGAGGCAAAAGTTTTGAAGGGTAGGTTTAGCTTAGGTACACAAAGCGTTTGAATGCGGTAGAATCTGTTTACGGCACGTCTGAGTTAGTGCCACCGCCGCCGCGCCGCACCCATTTCAATCATGAAGTAATTGTGTGTTTCGGTTGGAAAAGTGTTAACTTAGCAGTACACTTTGAGGTGACAGCTCCTGGGACGGTGTCCGATTGTTAATTATTGTTTTGGTTTTGTTTTGTTATTCAGTCATTTTCAGTCTTTTACAGTAATTTAAAAAAGAGTGCCGCGAGTTTTTTTCCTCCGGCTTTTTTTCTCTCCCGGCCTACCCTAGATTAAATAGGTTAAGTGTGTATTTTAATATTTAAAACCGATGACTAAGATAGGTATTGTCTATCGTGACATTAGGGATTGCCATAGGATTAGATACTGATTTCAAATCAGTAA
>DWLO01000553.1:0-19486 GCA_018245335.1 Dalla quadristriga | reverse complement strand
GGTGCGTGCCTGGGATTTGAACCCCGGACCCCCCGAATACGAGGCCGAAGTCTTAACCACTAGGCTATCATCGCTGTCGCAGGCTAACTCTAGCTTATTTTTCTGTAACTCGATGTATGAGTGTCTATCTACCAATTTGTTTTAATCTAAAATATCATGATTGAAATATTTCCTTGTTCCTTTATCCTTATTGTACAGGACTGGCGTGTTCAAACAAGTGAGGCAGATTTGCACTTGAACAGTTTTATTTCATGGGAGGTGTCGGTGATATGTTCAGATAAACGAGACAGAGGTAGCGCCGTGCGCGGTAATGCGACGATATTCATATTTCACGCGCTATCGCGATGCGAATCGCACTCCGCTTCTGATTTACACGATACCGCGTGCGTACGGAATGCTGTTATCCTTGCTACCGTTTGTACTACCAGGGGTGGTCCTAACCATCCGCGCCTATCGTGTGCCTCTTTGACATCTCATTTCTAAACGCCGGAATATTAATTCGATATCTAGGCATATTTTCTCATGCCATATTATGTTACCAATGTTTGTTATTGGCCATTTTTATACAAATGTCTCCAATAAACACACGTAAAATATGCACGTTCTAAAATTATTTGACGCAACTGGTGGAAGTCACATCTTGGCACGACGACGGAAATGACAAATGAATTATAGTACCGTTACGGACGGATGACTTGATACTTACCGATTGCTCACTGATGCCTACAACAATAGTCGGATAAGTTACCACCGCGTCGCGTGTAGGTTACGTCAATAACGTTCACATAATGAAATTTAATATAACAATAATGAAATTAAATACAATGTTTAATTAAACACCTACACGACATATTGTGAATGTTGTTCAATGAAATAGATTAACATAGCTTAGATTAAAACAAATCGGTAGATACGTCGCGTTACCGAAAAATAGGCTATATACAAATCCATGTAAAAATGCACCCACAGAATTGAAATGGTTGAATCTTGCACTTTTAATAACCAACAACTGTGAGCGTACTCAAAGTGACATCCGCTATGTTGTATCGCGTGCAAACAAGACCATGCTTCGTGAGCGGCTAAACGACGTTGGTCGTAAGTTTTGAGATCATGCGCGATAGACCGGTAACGTAACTAGCTCATTTGAATAAATCTAAGGAACAATATTATAGACCTTTTACGTTCTTCCATACATTTTCCGAAATCTGACCCACTTTTTGCTTTATAGCTCACTTCTTAATATTAAATGCAACATTGTTACTCGTAAGATTTGCAGAAACTTTAACCGAAAGTTTTTAGTTGTTCCGAATACGAACTTGCGGAATGCATTTCCGTTCTCTGAAATTATTGCGCTGACGTCACGTAAACTGAATTCGCCGGAGTTCTAAGTTTGTTGATATGAAATCTGAAAATATTGCTACGTTTGAAGCGGTTTACTTTGTCCAAATGTAAGATAGTTGTAGACAAAGTTGCACTTGGACACAGTGACAAATGTTGGGGAACGTACCCTGTCTATGGCTGTCGTGATAGCGCGCACAACTTCTGATATGTTACGAACGTTACAGTTGCAAAGATTATATATTTGAGATGATAAAGTACTACTCGAGGAAGATTGTAGACAATCTTAGTTATAATTAAAGGTGGTGTTCAAAATATTAGCAATAGGTTTAGTTTGACTCCTTAATTAAATGTTGTAATTCATGTTTTATTTAATTACACATTCTTTCGTTGATTAACTAATGCCATCCTAAGTAATGTTTCAAAGTGAAGTTAAGGAGTACTTAACGTCCAAAACATTTGTTAGTAAAATAGTTACTAAGATACTGATAAACGATTTTTTATAAGTACTAAGACGGTGAAGCAGCTATTCTGAATATTAGCTGTTGCCCCCGATATCGACCGCTCTAAATGTATGAAATTATCATTACTTCGATATCTGTACAAATATTCGGGATTAAAAGAGTGTAAACATTTAAAAAAAAAAAAATCTCAAGGCCGTCTCCGTGATTTAAACAATCACACTATCAAATTTTATGATAATCGGTTGTATGGCATAGCCGTGAAGGCTCACCAAACAAACAAACAAACAAATTTTCGCATTTATAATATAAGTACGATTTACTAAAAATATTGCCGGGATATCGTAGCCGCTTTAAGCTTTTAAGTATAAGTTTCAAAGCTAATGGATAATAAGCTAACGATAATGCTATATCGATTAGCTTTGAAACGTGTATTTCAAACTAGAGCTTTAATGTTGAATGTAGACTGTAACCGTCGATTAAGCAGTTAGACTAAGATATATTATCAGCCGGTGAGTACATAGTGAAACCGCTGAAGTTGTAGTAACCTCCAAGCGGCTAATCAGTCTCCATCTGCCGCACCCACGCGTGGCGCCAGCGGTGTGGCAACCGCGACTATCTCGAGCTGGGCAGACTCGGATTACTCGCATCTCGCATTGTAGACCAACACCACCTTATTCTAGCTAAATAAAAACATGCAACTTTTTGAAGTGAAACTTCTTTTGGTACGGTAGGTCATTTTGGTTGCGATTTTGGTTGCGATTTCGATGTTTTTTTTACTTAATACTCAAACTAGTGAAGTTTCACTTCTTTCACGTGTAGGTCTTATATTTATTTATTTTGTTTGCAATTTTGGTTGCGATTTCGATGTTTTTTTTACTTAATACTCAAACTAGTGAAGTTTCACTTCTTTCACGTGTAGGTACACACCGATATATGCAACGGTTTTTTATTTATTTAATTTAATAATTTTTGTACACAATAGACCTAAAACTAAAACTTATATGTAACAAAGTACAAAGGTACTGCTTATTTCCAACAGAAATTTCTTCCGACAGACCTGAGAATGGAAAGAGGGTAGGTAAAACAAATTTAGCGTGCACTATAAAAATAAGGTATATTTTCTTATAAATATCTACTGTAAATGTATACCTACATACATTATAATTATATATACATAAATTATAAATATCTACTGTAAATATATACCTACATACATTATAATGATATATTTTATACATAAATTATAAATAAATACTAAGATACATAAATTATATACTCTTTGACTTTTCTTCTTTATTTCGTTTTTTTTTTTAAAGCACTTGATTTATTTCTTTAGCAAATGGGCATGCAGTGCCCAAAGTTGACCACAAGTGCGAGCGGCGAGTGACAGTCGAGCGTGAGCGTTGTCACTTGTTATAAGCGGTAGTAGTGTTGTATTTCATTATATCGAACGAACTTGCAATATGACATAGTAAGTTGAAATCATATCTTATCAGAAAGAAATCAGTCTCTATCAAAAGTAGGTACTGAACTAAATATTTGTATTTAGATGTTTTACGAAGGCACAACTTCAATGCTTGCCTTAGGCGCCACTATCAATTGGTACGCCCCTGCTGTGTTCTAGGTCTTGTCGGAACTCTGTCCGCTACTGTAGGAATAAATAATAGGTACATTACTTATTAAAACTGGAAAAAAAGTTGCAATTGCTCATGATTAATCAACGATGAATGCTGAAGTAACAAAGCACCGCTCTTCGGATTATTGAAACAGTCACATCTTATACTCATTCAAAAAGGTAGAGACGTTACCTGCCTTTCGCGCGTGATCTCCAAACCTAAGATCAGCGTCACAGGTTTCGTTTAGTCGCTCACGCTCTATCGTCTCAATCATAAAGTTTTCCTGTGCGTTTATTATTGGGGCTAAGCACTAAAACGATTGGAAAGGAAATTACCTACTGAAATAAAATTGGATAACAAATTTTATAAATATTGTTATCATCAGAAAAAAAAACCTTACATGGTGTATTCCCACTAAGCCGATTACGACAATTTGCGTCACAAGAAGGTTTGGCGTGGGTAGTGTCCCTTATCGCACAATGCATCGATTGTTGGCAGTCGATCCGCGACCAGCGAACTGCAATTACTGGATATACAGAATAACTGGCCGTTCCTCGCAGCTTTGGTCGCGTAGCATTTTGCCATTCCAATTTGTAACTTTATTTTCCCCATAAGAGGACAGGCACTTTTTTTTTATTATTATGACATTGTCAATGATTGCAAAAGGCTACGTAAGTATAAGTCACATAATCGCGCCTTAAACTGCTACTTAATTAAAATAATGAAGACCGATTCCACTGACTCAACACTTCTTAGTTCTCACATGATAAAAACATAAAGATGCTGAACAAATAATTTAAACATTTTGAATGTTTTTTTATAGAATCGTTAAATTACGTCGTGACTAAATCAAGACTTTATCTATCTCACGTCACAAATGTACTCGCTCTTATATCAAACAATAATATAAATCCTACCACACACATACCAGAAAAAAAGCAAAGAACGCGGCGAGAATCTTTTGAATAAGGAATGCCTTTAACAAAGTACCCGCACTTAAAGAACTTAATCTCTGTGTCAGGCGGGTCTCTCGCAATTATCATATATTGTTTGTTTCTGTAATTGAAAACTGACTTGGTTGTTAATTAAGTTGCTGGCGAAAGCCTCCTGTGATGGATCGTTGTAAATGGAAATCTCGCGGAAGGCGTTGAAGTGTAAAAAGGCCAAGTCTCCTTAATTTTCGGGATAATAAGAGTTTTGAAATCAGGCTTCTCATTCTGATTACCTATGTAAAATTCAAAAAAAATTTTTTATCTAATAAAAGATTTGAAATCTAGAAATATCTAAAAGTATACACATAGTTTGATTTGAATAGGGGTACCCATCTACCTGTAAGTAATAAGAAATTAAGTTCAAGTACGGTAGCGTTATCATGGTAATGGTTTGAGTAAAGATCGACTTGTTTACATAGGGTCGGTTCCGCGAACTTGCCGGTGCACTACAGTGCGCTTTGACGTTTTTTGCGTGTGTCGAGCGAGTTGGCTTGGCATGCATTTGCATGTGTAATGTTTGAAACGCATTACCACTTGTGCGCGCCGTGGGAATTCGTGTTTCTCTCTCTTTTCCATTTTTATCTCGTGTTAAAAACAGTTACGGATTTTAGCTCTTTTCTTGGTGGCGTAAATTGCCGATAGCACTTACCTAATTCCGGTTTATGTTTACTACCTAACATAGACTTTTAGTTTGTTGTTTGGGTTTTAATTCAAATACAATACAATACAAAATTCCTTAATTGCACACCAGAAAAAAGAAACAGAAATAAATTTACAAAGTAAAGTTCGTACAATTTTATTGGCGGTCTTATCACTAAAGAACGATCTCTTCCAGACAACCATTGAAAGGTAAACATGAATAATGTGTAAGAAGTAGGGTAGGGGTGCACAATACGATACACAAACACACGCGCACACACACACACATATAACATATAGGTTTCATAGGTATAGGTACGGTTTTAACAGTTTCATGAAGTAGTAGTCATTCACTTATAGTGTGTAACAAATAGTGTGTGTGTATAAAGACTTAATAAGTTTGTGTAACCGCTAATCTCTGCTTACGAGTACCTTTATAAGCCAAATAAATCACTTCATATATCGCATCCTTAATGATATACTGGCTTAACTCAAAAAAGTAGATGTTTGGGAAAACGCAAAAAAACATTCTGTAGTTTTGTCTGGTGCAAAAACACATTAGTCTGAAAGAGACCTATGTTACACTGTGTCAACAAAGAAGGCGAATTTAGTTGTAATTTCAATTTGAAATCATAGATGACGCTAACAGAAGCCTGTGAGTATGCGTAACTCAATTCGAGCCTATGTCTTATTAGGTACGTATATCATTAAGGGTGCGATATGTACTTAATATTATTGTGTTAATTATAAGTTTTTTTTATCAGTGTTGTTTGTGCTGTAGTGTATATTTTTCTTTCTTTCTTACTATTGCAATGATTTACTCCAATGCGTATCTATATGGAGCGGTGAAAAGGCGACTAGCGTGCGTCGTAGGGTGCATCTTTCGTGCTACTTCAAAGGTCTTCCTGAGGAAGTGTCAAACCGCGGCTACGGCTTCCTGTGCCCCCCACACCTCCCCGCGCCGCCGTAACGCAGGGGTGTGGAGAGGGTGGGAGTCAACGACCCCTATTTGTTGTTTGCGACGCGATTTTGAGCACACAAATAACACCTTTATTTATTTCACCGCGGACAAATCTTTTTGCCCCGTTGACACTATCTTGCTTGACATAATTTCGAGTGAACTGATATTTGTCGCAACCGAACGTAGGAACCGCAATCCCAATAATTTCTACAGTTTATATGACGTGAGTTATGTTACCCTTTTGGTTATATAGTTGAGTTTACATATCATACAATTTACTAGCTGTTTCCTGCAGCTTCGCCCGTGAATACATTGTTTTTTCTCTACAAACTTCAACATTCCATTTTCACCTTTTCCTTTTCAAGTCCTTTCTTAGGGGCTGTCTATAGAACATAACTTCCCCAATGACAGCATTTTAAGCCTCTTGCTAACGGCGTTTCGGTTCTGCGTTGATGAATCAGTCAGTGGGATTAGGTCATGTATTTTATTAAATGAGATTATCCACTATTGTGGTTTCAAATAGCCATATTGCCTTGTGCTCAGTGCCGCAACAATTCGAATCTAATGTATGTATATATGTACGTAAGTATATATGCATCTGTGCATAATATTATGTTGTTATTATCTTTTAATATACCTACCGCCAATACTTAAGTTTAATAAATAAATAAATCCTAGGCAACCTCTTTTTTAAAGGTTTCTTGTATGTTCTTAAGCAATTCGACTTCTCCGCAATGTTCTCAAAAGTGTGTGAAGTTTGGCAGCCCGAACTTGCCCAGAATGGTATTGGTTGTCTGGAAAAAAGCGCTATCAGCGATAAGATCGCCTTTTGCATACACGTTGTTATTTCACCTCAAAATTCGATGTATTATTTTCACGGTGTGCACTAAAGTATTTGTATTGTATTGTATTGTATTATATTGTTTAATATTGTATTGTATTGTAATGTATTGTATTGTATAATATTGTATTGTATTGTATTGTATTGTATTGTATAATATTGTATTGTATTGTATTGTAATGGTGGTATATGGCCTAAACGTTCTCAGAGGAGACCCATAGGAAGACCCATATTATTTAGTTGGCCCAGGTTGATGATGATATTTCCGTTGTTGCAGAAAGGTTGGTCGGCGTCCACTGCACCCACGGCCTCAACCGCACCGGCTACATGGTCTGCCGGTATATGAGGGACCGCCTCGGCATACCCGCAAAAGAAGCTATCAAGAGTAAGTACTATAAGGTCCCCCCCCACGCCCCGACAGGGTGCGTGAGGACGGCATATGGGTCATCTCACTCCCTTCGTGGCCAAGTGGTCGTCATTTTGGACGCATTTTCTTGTATCTTCATTTTCTATGATGAAAACCAAGGTATGATCCAAACTACCTATAGTTTAGAAAAAACACCACTTCGGCTACGATTTGATATAAAAGGATGGATCCATAATTTATTGTGTTTTCTTTTAAATTAAAATTAAAATGAAATTCTATATAAATTGAAGTGTCTGTCGGTGATATTAAAATTAAGGTCAATAATTAAATTGATCATGCTATTTAAATGACACCTAATCATAATCAACCGTTTTTAGAGTTTTGTATTACTGTTTTTTTTTTGTTGCGGATAGCCTCCGAAACCGCTGTACGGATGTTGGGGAAATTTTCAGGGATTGTAAAAGGTACACTAACTTGCCGCCTAGACTATGTTTGATCTCATTATCACAAACGGTTTTTTAGTGATACACCTAGGCGTTTGTATCCCTGTTTAAATTGTTCTGTATTTTGAGATTTCACGCGGGCGAACTCGCGAGCTCTCCCTAGTAATAAATAAGTGCGATCCCATCTAAGTCCATTCCTGAGGATCGAAATAAACTGACTGACTGAGACGAGCAGTAGCCACTGGCTACTCTATCTGGCGACCTTTGGTTGCCACAGGAAGCCGTGGCGTGTCTTCAAAGGCCCGCCCTCTCTCAAGATAGGGCCCTTAAGAGTAAGTTCCTAGGTGGTAGATCCTGTATACTAGGTGGTTAAGTACCACCTTTCTGGGCAAGGTCCTTTGACGTGCGTCTGACTGGCGCCCGGCGGGGACAGCGCTTGATGTAATCCGTTACATAGAAATCCAATCTCAAAACAGCGTCCCGGTCGCTTGTTATAACTTATCCCTAATAGTACAATTTATTTGCAGAGTTTGAAAAAGCACGTGGCTACAGGATGGAGAGGCAAAACTTGATTGCCCACTTATTAAGAATACCCCGGCCTAAGCCAGTGTATGGCGACAAGACAGTCATAGTTCCCGTGGACCAGAGAAGAAAATGATGAAGATATATTTGTTTCTTTTTAGAATTATTAAACAAAGGATAGGTACATTTGTTAAAGACACTTTTTTTTACTAAATTATAACGATGTAAATAGTTATTTGAGTTAAGACTGTGAGCGCTTAATTTCTGACTTTTATTGCTGACTATTTCTTTGGTTTGTCCAGTGTCGAGTATGTTACAGTAATTGCAGTAAAATTTTAACTTATTACCGTACTCAAGGCACATTAAGTTAATTGTTATTCTACGTAGCCTTTGTTGAAATATCAATAAACAGAGATGTCCACTAAACATTAATTATTGTCTCCGAGTTAAAGATCATCAGATCTGAGACTAGTATGAAATAAGTTTTTTTTCCTTCAACATATTTTTCCATTAGACGCATTCAATTTTAGTTCGTTTGCTACTGTTAGTTAATTATTATGTGGAAATCGTGAACAACCATAGTCGTATTGACAGATATCACTAAATTTTACTAATATAATAAATGTGAAAATTTGTTTGTTTGTTTGTTTGATACGCCTTCACGGCTTAACCCTACAACCGATAGGGAACCTGGTGGAGAGATAGCATGAGTCACGAAGAAGGGCATGGGATACTTTTGATCCCGGATACATATACAGATCCCGAGAGAATGAAAACATAAATATAACGCGGACGAAGTTGCAGGCAATAGCTAGTAAAATTATATGTGAAAGTTTGTTAGTTGGTCAAAACATTCTCTCTGGATGTTTTGCATAGAAATAGTTTATGGACCGGAGATTTCTCTATCTCTCGCAGATAGATAAGAAGATGAAGATCATAATAATTAAAACCTAAGCCTTTGCCAACCCCCCCCCCCCCCCCCGCGGGTGTCTAAGGGAATATAACGGAGAGCGAGCAGCGTCCGTGCAGCAACTAACATTTGCTGCGATCACCAACCCTCCTATTTTTAATTAATAAAAGATGGGAGGAGTATCGAGTACAATATTCACAAATAAAAAACTGTATTATCTTTGTGAAGTTCTTCACATATCTAGGACCGGTATAAGAATGATCAAAGAGCTCAGTAGGGGGATGCAGTCATGAGAACAAATCTAATTATAGTGGAATCGGTAGGAGCACGTATAGTGACGTGAATTGTGTGAACGTGCTTGATATCATCGAGATTGGTGGAGATTGGACTCCCGGGTGACGCGCCACAAGCGACTACAAGTTTTTATATCGATGACTCAATTGTAAAACTTTGCGGTCAGACTGTACTGCGATTTTCTACACGGGAAACCGGCTCGTATACAAACAATACTTTGGTGGACTCAGTAGGAAGATGATGGGTTGACTAAATGCATGGTTGGCATACCTCCAAGGTTAGTCACGTTGTGGACGGAAACCGTAGCAGTTACTGTTACGCGGCAGAGCTTATATGTCTCACGAAAACAATCTCGTGTACAATTTCTTTGGTTGACTCAGTAGTGGGCTGATGATGGGTTGACTAAATGCATGGTTGGCATACCACCAAGGTTAGTCACGTTGTGGACGCAATCGTAGCATTCTACTGTTCTCCACGGCAGAACTTAAAATATATCGTAAGACACCAAGCTCGTTAATAATTATTTGGTGGACTCAGTAGTTGGCTGATGATGGGCTGACTTAATGCATGGTTGGCATACCACCAAGGTTAGTCACGTTGTGGACGGCAATCGTAGCATTTAACTGTTCTCCACGGCAGAACTTAAATATGTCGTAATAATGATTAGATTAGATCAAAGGGCGAACAGCAATAAACTGAATGAAGCATTGTTAATTTCGTCTGCAATAAAGATTTTCTTTTCTACCTCGATGCCCTCAAGATTAGGTTTACGAAATTTCTCGTGCAAGAATTTTGGTGCATTTGTGGGTAAGCATGGTATCCACTTGAGATTTTAGGGTACAGTACATCAATACACCAAATTAACTTAGATAAGCGTTGTCCAGCTGTTACAATCAGAAGAGTGTTTCCACTTTTCCAATTATATTTAGTAAATCAATAAAGCGTAAGCAGTAAAGCGTTTGTACGGAACAACTTCGTAGCCGACCCGAGCGATCCAAGCGTAGCGTGCCGGTGGCAACAGTGCGACCGAGTGACTCCTTTTGCGTCATTACTCGCTGAGATATTGAAACTGGTGCAGGGAGGTGAATGTCGCTTCTTTACGTAGTAATATTTCTTATTCTTTGTCAGTAGATCGCCTCTGATTCAGTTTCTGCAAATAAATCAGTATAGAGATGCGACAGATATAACATTGCTCATTCCGTCGGGCGGACTCAGGCGCCCTAGTTCCACAGCCACGTAGGTAGCTATTTTCCGAAACAGAAAACTGACTTATGTCCTGGTGTTTGCGTTGTAACGTTCCCCGATATATTTCTGGGCGTAGCAGGTATAGAAGTATGCCCGAGTGCTCGAAGTTGTCTCTGATTTATTTGTTGTCGATACGTGGTAGCTTTCTCGCGTCGTCGGTTCCAGTCGCATTTATTGCTCTATTGTTTGCCTCCCGGGCGCAGATTACGAGTGCTCAGAGTAATTTACTTGTAACCGCTGCGTATTGTATATCGGTTTCTAGCGTTAGCGTCGTAATGAATTGCAGTATACGCGCTCCGCGTGACCATTTACGGTGATGTGGGATGAAAAATTGCCGCAAAGAGAATTTATGTCTCGAACGTGTTGCATCGCAAAATTCATATTTGCTCTTCTTGACAGTGCGTACGTTTTGTTGTCCAGTCTGGGGAGTGAAAGTCTAACGAAATAAAAAATGAAACAAACTGTTCGGGGCCTGGCAGACATCTGGCTTCCAAACAGGTGCAAAATAGAAAATGCGAGGTTCCTGTTTATTACTTTTTTGGTGCGCCCGTAGCCCGCTTGGCTTGGCAAGGACAGTGACTCCGAGCAGCTGTGTGCCGAGCAAAAAGATACCCAGGTTGGAATCAATTTCTGGACGATTTATTTCACAAATAAACATATATTCGCGCAACTTAGACGTTTGTGATGTAATTCATACACACCTTCAAACGATCTTCAAAACTTTTGAGTGCATTCTAAAGCTTGTTGACTTCTGTTTATTGCTGTTTATCAACAGACATCAGGCAACATATGTGACAACAGATAAAATATTTGTAACACCCTAGATTTTGCGGACACCAACAGTTTTGCTCTGGATTGATGACACCAATTTTATTTTCTGATGATTAAAGTGAGTGTTAGGTACCTACCTGTACTTTTAATTAGCTTCCTAGAAATGTTTTCTGTAGAGGAATACTAATAAGGTTTTAAAGGTACCGTAACATTACCGACGCAAGGACGTAAATTAGTTCCACTTAGTTAGTTCCCAATAAAATGTTACATCTTAACTGGTGTTATCTTATATTTTGTTTCGAATCTTAACTACCTGGCTTCCGTCGAGGCATATTTCTTCAGATCCTTCGGCTTGAGTGACGTGGATGACTATTTAATTTATGTCCATTACCTTTGAGCCGTTTTATTTTAATGTGCTCGTTTACTTTACTTCGTTGACAGTGTAACGCTTCGGGCGCCATTTCGATTGTTATCTCTTCGTCGGGCGTTGAAAACAGCCGTATGAGTAGTGTTGCCAGGTGTCCTGATTTTAGCGGGATGCCCCGAATTTAAGGGGTCTGCCGACACGTCCTTATACTTACATCCTCGATCATGACGCCGAATACCCCGATTTTGGGTAAATCGACAATTTTAAATGATCAAATACTGGCGCGCATTTGCGTCTAAGTATCTAACTACCTATTAAGATACATTAAGTAGGTAGGTATTGATATTTTAAAATTATGTACAGCAATTTAATATTTTTTTTAAATAAAATAATCTGAAATAATAATTGTTCTACGACAACTTAATTTTCACAGCTTATTGATAAAAATATTGTAATTTTAAATACCTGATTTTTGTAACCCAATATCCCTAATGTCATATACTCGAACTGGCATCACTACGTATGAGCCCGTAGGTCAGTTACGTTGTTGAATCAGTTTCATTGTTTTTGTTGCTTGTGAAATATTGTGGTCATTGCAGGTATTAGGGGTTCGCGGAAAGGTTTTAATGATATATTACTTATAATTTGTTATAGCCTGTTGTAGCCAACAAGCTTTTCCAATTCTGAATATTGAGAATTGATCGGCCCATAGAAGAAATTATAGGCTTAAGAGTCCTCTCACATTTCGCATTTTTGAGATTGAGATTGATGCGGAATGTAACAGTAGTCTTAAGGATATTTTGTGTACCCAGCAGTAATCCACATGTCAGCTATATATGTATATAAGGCCCAAGTTTGGTCGAATTACGGAGTACTGCGAGTAATGTGGTGGCCACATTGCCACCTGAGCCATCTTAACACCGTGCTGGTCGAGTTGTCAATGACCCCAAACTTACTAATACCTTAGCATTTTTTTTTATAACTGGGGGGGAATGTTCAAAAGATACCCGACCTCTAGGGGCACAGATCGAGCTATGTGAGATTTTTACTCATTTACCCCCCTCGACAGCCATCCAGCATATGTAGGAAGGATCCGGGATCTCAAATAACGCCCCCCCTGCGCAATGCCCTAAGGTCAAACAGAGAACCTTAGCCTACGGAAAGTCACAGCCTCTTTGCATCCGCTGTCGCATATACCGTACCGTATGGTAAGTACTCCGAAGAACTGCACAATGGATGCCGTGGATGCCGGTTACACTTACTCAAGAGGCGACCACCTGAATCCTTAGGTCGTGCAATAGCAACGCATCCGTGAACAGCTTCGAATAGGAAAAATACTAACGATTACTAACTGGCTGCAACCCATAATGACCCACTGCAGGGCACGGGTCTCCCCTCACAACTGAGGAGGCCTGGAGCATACTCCAAAACGTGTCGTTGTCATCGTCACTTTGTCACGTTGTCGGCAAGCGTCTTATCGATCCGGATATAGCCATTAGGCTGGATGGATGGATTGTATAGGATGGATTACCATCCATCTACAATATCTACACAGTCCTCATCTGCACCATGTTAAAGGCTAAGCCGAATAAAACGATGAGCTAAATCGCTTTCATAATTGAAGTAGCTGGAACAATATATAGGGGTATTACTCGCGCGATCCTATTATCGGATCGATAATTCAATCTGCCTGATATTGTCTACCCGCCTGAGGCTTCGGTACGCTTCTGAGGTAGTGTGGGCGCAAAGACTAATCGACCAGAACGGCATTACCAGCGATGTGTAATGGATACTTACTCAATTCCAGCACAAAGTTCTGTTTAGTAGGTAAACTAACTACTACATCAGTCTCAATAATCGTTGCTAGAATTTACTAATTTTATTCTTTTGAACATAGTGTCGGGTATCAAGCGTTGGTTTAGCTAGGCATAATAATATACTGACTACAATAAATAATTGAAGGTCGCAGTGGCTGATACTTAATCCTATCCTGCTATTATATAAAACATGAAATTTGAGAAAGTTTTGTGTTGTATGCGAGTATGAATGCATTGTTGGATAGGTGGATTTTCGTTCTAGTAAAAAATCTCAACGGATTATTATGAAATTCGGGACCAATACTTTTTCAATAATCTCCACAGCACTAGAATAAGGGGGGGATAAATCTATGTTAGCAAATAATAGTCAACAGAACGTACCTTGTCTCGTACGTGTTTTAGTCTTTGGTTTTACTATTGGGAAGTTGGAACCATGCGCTATAAATTGCAAGATATAATAATTTCTATAAAATACCTTACCTGCAGAATGAGTTTGGATAAACCATTTTATTTTCCCAATTTTAGTGAGATATCATTTTAATTACTCAAAACCATTTAAATCCAGTCAGCTGACCATTTCAACTTCCGCCATAAGCTTATCGTTTTAAGCTATCACGTTTTCATAATATATCAAAAGTATTTCAATTGACTCGATAGTCAACTTGCCTATTGTCTAATTAGTTTAAAATATTGAAGAATCAAATAAATGATGTCAATAGCTAATACATTAAGTAGGTAGGCATAATACGCCCTAAGTAACAAGCCCACCTTATCTTGTCTAGTCTGTGCCTCGATATAAAGCGATTAATAAACTGGATCGATTAAAGTACCGACGGAAAACTGTATCACGATCTTAATTCGGAGACAATTAAAGGGCTTCGCCGGGTTGGAATTAATACTCGTACTTATATCAAATTCGTGGCACTGGGTCATATTTTACGTGTAATCCTTATATTTAAAGTAGAGCAAGTTTTTTATGTATTGAATGTTTTGATATATCTATAATAATTGTGGGCTCGGTTATTAATTTAATACCATTTATATAATTTACATTTCCTGACGTTCCAACAGACTGTGTTGGTGGATGAATCGTTTAGTCCTTTACTACTTTACACTGATGTGTCCTGCTGCTGGACTATGGTATGGCTTAGTTGTGGGAGGAGAGCTATAATTGGGGAAGCCTAGAGCAATCTAGGCTCTAGCAATCTATGTTGGTAGAGCACAGGTTAGGCAATCCCAAGATTCAAGGTGTAATGATAGCTATACAACCTCTAGTGTTCTGAGTAGATAACTTGCCTATTGATTAACTTTGATTATTTGAGCTCGTCTAACCGTCTAACCTACCAACAGTAGCTTAACTTTTATCACGGGCTCGCTACCGTCGTACTGTATAGACCGTCAAGTTTTAATAATGCCATGAGAAGAATTCATTTGAGTTACTTCTTTTTTCATAAAATCTCAATCAAAACTAACTAAAGTCCTACTAGGTTACAAAGGAGCTTCAATAAATTAGACATAATATTTGACACATAAAATCGCAAATAACGCGTGGTAGTCAAGATACGTACGTAGTCACTAACAAGACGAGTGGTTCTCTACGATCATCGTAAATTTTACTACTCAATAAAGTTGTTTTCGACCATTAGTCATTTAATAAAGTAGTCGTACAATCGAATTGATTATTTTACCAGTTAATTAGACAGTTTTATGACGCTTATCTTGACTTTGGGTAGTTAAATAAAGAATATATTGTTCTTGTGGTTAGACGATCTGCAGGACCAATTATGATAGCTATATACAACGAGGTATCATTTAATATTATTACGGCTTGATTTGAAAAGGATTGTTGTAAGAATGCGGATGTGTTCGTCTCATCCTGTATTGTTTTTATCAATTTGTTCTACCTAGTTAGGTGAAGTTAACAAAAAGCTGTCGTAGCGAGTAAAAATAATATAAAAATGTATAGACAATATTTAATGGATAGGTACCTTTAACATAATAATTATTTTATTATGTTCTTTGATATAAATAGAAAATTGATTTCCAGGAATACAAATGGAACAAAAGTGTGTGTGCCGTGTGGTGACAGCAGAAAATAGACTTGTAACCACTCCACTTCTTCCCGCGGGTGTCTTACGAGGCGACTAATAATGTAACAGAGAACGAGCAACAGCGTCCTCTGTGCCGAAATTACCATCTACTACGATCACCAACCCCCTGCCCAGCGTGATGATTATGAACAAGTCCTCCCATTATTGAGACAGGCCTTTAGTCCAGCATTAGACTGTTATAAGCTGTTGATGAGGATGATGGCAAACGTAAAGTAAAATTACTGTTGTAAGTATATTTGTTGTACCTTCAAGTTGGGGTTTTTGTATTAGATGTGTTTTGTTGGATTCCGATTGACAATGAGATCGAAATACCCATAACTGATGCAGCAAAAAACTTCTTAGATCACAGACTTAGTCTCGTATTTTATGGTACTTTCGTAGTAAAAAAAGGTTGGACTCTCAACCGCGTTTCTTACAATTTTTAGATTAACAAAGCTATAATTATTTTTATATAGGTAGCGCAGAACACTAATTGTTATGTCATAACATAAATCGGCATCATTAGCTGTCAGTCGTTTCCGCAAAGCAAAATCTAATTGGCTTTAGGCGAACTTCATACGGAACATGCATTTAACAAGCTCACGGTTAAGCTACAACTATTTATTATACTTAGTGGCCCTTCTTTACGCGTTTCCCGACTACTAAGACTACAAGTTAATTACTTGTAATTACATGGAATGCTTGAGTAGGTACACACGACTCAATGAATTCCGCTCAATGTTATAATTATGCTAATAAATATACGTTTGGTTAGAACTGCTGGCGATTTATTGATCATACGTCCTTCTCAAGGCTGCATTGAGTCGATGAAGGACATTCGCGGGAAGTGTATCTACCTATTTTGCTATCTTTATTCCACGTGTATTGCACTCTTAGGTGTGGAATTATTTATTTCAAATTTGTTTGTTTGTTTATTTAAAAAAAAACAAACAAATTTTCGCATTTATAGTATTAGTAATGATTATGGTTTAAGTACTTACTATACATACATGTAATAGGACGCAAATAGATGTACGGACAAAATAAATCAAAAGGCCCTCCAAATCAACCCTTACAATTTTATCTAAACCAGAAATTGTAGATAGGACACAGGAAGCGATTTATTAAAATTTGATCGCTTGATCATAGAGCATAAAAACTACAACATAACATTGCCTTTGTTAACGTTTACCGGGATTCGTTCTTGGCTTGTTAACATTTTTTATAAGCCTTTGAGAGATGTACGAGTACCTACTGGTAACATTTGAACAAACAGGTGATTGATTGTTTGTATGTAAATCTGATAGATATACGAGGCAGACATTCGTACAGTGGTCATTGAAGTTTATTGAAACACTGCTTCTTAGATGGTTAGCTTACCAATTAATAAAATTAGTGTCTGTCTGTGATAATAAGTTGAAAAATAATGTGCTATTTATAGGACAACTAAACATAATCAACTGCTTTTAGAATGTTTGGCTATCTGTCTGCGATTTTTTGGCGCGAATAGGCTCCGAAACAGCTGAACGGATTTGGATGAAATTTAGAAGGATTGAAGATAGGATACTAACTTACCGTATAGTTTTATTTAAATATCTCAAATGTTATTTTAGTTATAGCCTAGCGTCTGTCCGTCCTTCTTTACCGTTTTAAGTTTTATGTAGGGCAAAGTCGCGACTACTTCCAAGTAAATAATACACTTGTATATAATTGTATCGTACCTATGTACACGAAAGGTATGCTTTTATGTTTATTTACTAGACTTTGCCCGCGGCTGCGCCCAAGTGATATTTTTCTATACAAACTTTAATCTTTTGTTAAACTCTCTTATGTTTTTAGAAAAAAGAATCTTCAGAAGTTCAACCCATCTCCACACCAAATGTCATTAGATTAATCTTTGTTCAGTAACTATTTATGGGACATGGCACGGAGGCTGGGGCCCGTGCAAGCGTGAATAGGGAGTGGTGATCATCACTAAATCTTAAAACTTAGACCTTGGATATCTTAAGGCGTAAGCAAAAATCCCATTTTTGGGTGAATTTGTAGAGCGAAAAACAAAAGAATCTAAATTTTAAAATGAAATATCTAACTAATGAAATGGAATCGCATAATAATATATTGATTTGTAATTAAAATAGAACATTGGAACTATAAAATGTTGAGTTAGCATGTTGTGCTCACCTGTAATTGCAGGAACACGAATTTTGGATTGTCTTTGTTAGACATTAATAAATGTATGTGTATCCTGTGTTGGTGAACCTCAAATAAAATAATTAAAAAAAAAATCGTGTTTAAACACCTAAGCCTAAAAAAAATTTACTCTGGGCCTTTCTTATAAATGACGGTTGAAATCAAGCAACATTTATCGTATCATATTGTCGACTTTGTCAAACATAGGTAAAAACGAAGTACTTTCGGGAGTAACAATTAACCCTCAGGACGGCGTACGAAGAGGATGTTTTGCAGTCGTTTTTCAAAGAATCATCAAATAGATTCAGATTCTAAGCTTCGCAAATCCCGTCCCGAGAGGAGAATTGCCGTTTGTAAGTGACTCCGCCGGTCTTGTTATAGAAAAACGTTTTTCTCTGTTTGTATTCCGACGTCTGCATTTTGTGGATTATTCATTACTAACGGTCGCCCGCGGTGTTACTCGCGTTATTCTACAAGGGTTATAAGTAGTGTAGGTAAATAAACAGAAGGACCAAACTTGGATTTGAACACCGACTACCTAAGTAAGACGCCGAATTTCATTCATCCATAGTTCTGCCGTGCAGGTTCGAGTAAATACTACCAAAATATTGCAACATTTAAATACACGTAGCTTAGGGTGTCGAACAATTTTTTGCCATAACGATTATTTAGAAGGTTCACGGTCCGTCTACACATAGGTATCTGCTTTAACATTTAATATAACGTGCAACCAACACTTTTCCGAACCGAACACAATTGCTTATAGAACAATCATTTCACGACAGAAATGGACCCGGGTGTGGCGGTGGTACCGACCCGGGCTAACCGTGTACAAATTCTACCACCTGGATAACCTGTGGAACACGACACTCGTCCGGTCGATCTGGGACGGATAGACACAGATCACAACATGCCGAGCAAAATATGTAAAGGGTGTTTCGTTTTTCATTTCGAAGTACGCAACAAAAATGACTTAGTGATGTCAGGACGTCGAGCGTAGAGGACGTGCTATCGTCGTTTTTCAGCAAAGGATCCGCACCTAGATTCGGATACTTGAGCTCTGCAAGAGGGACATTCGGATCGTTGACGAGCGGCCTTGTAAGCGGCTTAGACGGTCACAAAAAGGCGTCGCCGTCTTCCGATGTCTGCCTTCTGAACAACAAGGTTGTGCACGCTGCTCCGTCTGCGTAAATGCATATTTTTTCTCCACAAGGCGTTTTTCGTCATCGTTTCTAATACTTACAGCTAAGGAATGGAAGTCCTTGCCGGCGTCTGTGCTCTCCGAAAAATATAGCTTGGACATCTTCAAGGCTGGAATGAATAGGATTTTTCTACGCAAGCGTGCCTCCAGCGTGGTTAAGGTCAATCGCTTGCTTATCTTAAAAAAAATACAGAGCTTTCGTATTTTGTTTCACCGCCATATGATTCGAAACAAATGACCATGTTAAAAAGAACGAGCATTTTAATTTGTATTTAAGGTTCGAACTATCTTCACTCCACATAAAATTCCGTTCGGTAGTTTTTGGTTAGCGAGTAATTAACTTTTTAAAACGCTTTCACACTCACACCCCCGCACTAGGATTCCCTGTGTTGCGGGTGGCGGACACACACAGAAAACA
>DWLO01000552.1:0-19507 GCA_018245335.1 Dalla quadristriga | reverse complement strand
CAACGAATACTCCTATTAACACCTTATACTAACAGGACTAACTTACTAATTCGCACGGTCTACAAGGTTTGTCATAGATGTCCATGGGCGGCAGTGGTGATTGGTCTGATAGTTTTCTAGTCACATTACATTTTTTTTTAATTTCACACTGCCAACATTCATTTAATATCCTACATTAGACTCGATGAACTTTCTTTGCAATGAAAATAATCTTCACTGTTTAAAACTTTTGATATTGCGAAATTTCACTCGGACAAAGTCGCGACCTCTACCTAGTCTGATAATTAAAAGCGAAGAAATTTCAATAGAAGCAGTGACGTAATACTCGTAAAATTGACCAGCCAATATAAATAATTAGCTATGGACCATAGATACATTTCTCATTATCTCTCCCATCTTATCTCTTAGTTCGGAGCTTAGCGACCGATCCATGTATAAAAATAACACCACATTGTACTTAACATATTTTTCTACACAACGAAATCTTTCTAGCTGATTCATCAATTTATTTAATTTAATTTGTCTTATTTTTAATTATTTTTGACGAGGCTTTACCTGCGTTTCCTTATCTATAAAAAGCCTTTGTCACTCTCCAGCCCATAAACTATCCTTATGCAAAAAAATCACGTCGTTCCGTCCCTCTGTTGCAGCGTGATAGAAGGACCAACCAACAAACACATTTTCACTGCGGACTACCTGACACTAACAAGCCCATCATATAAAAGTCCTGTTCGAGATTAGTCGCTGGTGTCTTGTTTATGGGCAGCAGTGCCCACTTGGTATCGCCACATGCGAATTTGCTACTTTCATCTCATAAACCGACATATCATCAGGCGTCTACACCATACAGTAACCATCTGTAACTTCGGTCGGTAAAATCTACAGCTGAATATGGTCTTTCAACCGGTATGGGTATGGACGTATGGGTCGATTTGGCCCACACGTTTGGTCCCGACGTATGTATACGTGTATTTATAGCCCAAACGTGACAAAACGCTCAGTTTTGCGTAACACCAAGCGTACGGTAGGTAGGCGTACCTCTTTACCATCGTACCTATTATATTTAGCGGGTGTTATAATTAGTTTAGTTAGTTTTAGCCGCCGCAAATTTAACTGCTTTATAATAAACGTTAACGGGTCAGTGGGCCACTGAAATTGATATTTTCCAAAGATAACATGGTTCGCATAAATTAATTGAATTTGCTCTCTTTTCATGTGAGCTATAGCGTGGCCAAATGAAAATGAATTTGAATCTAAGCTGTTTATTTCTCAGTGTTGTATAGGCGGATTCCTTCCTTTCATTGTTGATTTGAAGGAAAAGTTTATATTATTGTTTGAGTATCTCCATAAAGAAAAACTTTATTTACAAAGTTCTTTGTTTTGACTAGGTACCTACTTACAATAATATTAGAGTTTGTTGTTCTTATATGTTTCGTTCTAGAGTTTTTATCTTCCTTTGATAAAATAAGGTAATATTATACCGATTATAAAAGTTTGATTAAACACTGGCCATTTTCTCACTCGAAAGTTAATTTCGCGAGGTGCTAAAGTAAATTTCGGATTAGTAACGTACTAACGTACTAACTCGCACGGTATACGAGGTTTGTCATAGATGTCCATGGGCGGCAGTGGTCATTGGTCTGATAGTTTTCTAGTTACATTTATATGGTTTACTAAGTATAATAATTGATTGTGCATTTAGATTTTTATCCAGTGTAACATATATTTATAATTTTTTAGAGACAATTAATTGATCTTATGTAAATATATGTATATATGTATATATGTATAGGAGCAACGTTTCGCACAAAATTAAGTAATGGTATAGGAGGTTGGCCTTTGCATTTAAGTCGGTTATTTTGCCGGACACCTTCAAAAATATGGACCATTGGGTTGGCACAGGCGAGGTTTAACCGTTTATCAATTCACGCTGAAGTTGCACTTATTATTTGGAAATAGGTATGGGTTCAGGACTTCGGACCCTTATGGGCTTATGCTTATGCCACTGCGACCTGAATAGATCTATTGTAGCTAAGCTGTACTATACTCCTAGTGGCAAATCAATACTGTTAGCGCTGACGCTTTTACCTCAATTTTCCATCAAATAAAATGAAAACTGCGCAATAACCCTCAAAGCATCGCCTATACATTTATATTGAACGAATGTTATTTTAGTGACATTTCGTTATGTAACAATTCGTCATGACATTATAACAACTTTTGTTATAATGTCATCGCTAAAACATTGTTAATATGTCTTCTTTTGCATGGTCGTCTGCTGAAATAAATATAACAATGTTTTTCACTTTCTGGGGAATACATGTCTAAATTTTTATTTAGTATCAATAAGGCTACCAATGAGGCATGTAATTGTGTCCCAAAATTCGATAGTTCTCGTCTCTCCTACTGTAGGTACAGAACGAAGTTGTCGGGTCATACTGTCTGATGAGAAACTGAGATTAGAGTTTACGGCCCTTCTGCCTAATAAAGTCGACATAAAAGTAATCCTGAGCCGGCACCTAGGCCTACTTTTAATGGCTCTTTTATTGCTTTATTATGAGGCGGTGTACCTACTCTGAAATGTTAATGCAACCCTACAAGTTGCTTATCAATGTGTGTTGTATGCGTATAGTAAATGACTAGCTGCCACTCTAGCTTATGAACTCCTGTAATTTACGTCGCACAGGAACACACTCGGAGTCACAGATGAGTTGCTACTTCTAACTAGTGTGATACTCGATGATCGTTATATTTGTATCCCCTGACTACAAGAGTCTTAAATTATTTGTCCTTAATTAAATTCAGAGCATAGGGACACTTGTCTTTATCCTCAGAATGCTTGATCACAGTCTGTCAAATGTAGTTACAAAAATACGTGAAACTAGATGTAGCTAAATCTTCTGAACGATTACACTTAATAAAAAGGAGAAATATTATGACAAAGTACAAAAACACGAACAGGGGTATAAATATCTTTGAAGCATACGTCATTCCTCCAATCGAACCGTCAGTAATATAGTTGGACAGGTTCTTGCTCGCAAAAGATTTATCCATTATTGAATAGACGTTGAAATAGTTTTTCGCTTTCTTGTCGAGTCATTCATGTCAAACAACCTTATAGGTATGGTATCGATCACTTTGTTGTGGAACGAGACAAAGGAGAGGAATAGCTTTTCTTATTTTTAGAATCCAATCGGGAAAGTAAGTTACTGGAGCACTCTCTGAGGAGCCCTGAGGAATGAAGGACATAAGTATTCGGTCGCCACGTGTGCACCATTAGAATTATTAAATATTTGAAGCTCATTATTTGACTAGATCTTATTTTTTTTAAAACATGCTCGAAAATAAACCATTTGTAAGGTTTAAGTACCTTTATAAAGTAACGGTAATTAGGTATATAGCTATACTTAAGTATCTAGTTTATTTTGTTTCATTATTTTATGTTGTTCCTTTCATGTCACTAGATCTCTATAGGTATACATCTATATAGGTATAGGTTGTGCGCATGCCCGGAAAGGTTTTTAAATTAATACAAGACGCTTACGATGTCGATGGATGCAGCTAGTATAAAATACTATGTACTAAAGACAATAGCGTAATCATCCATTTATTTTATTCGAAATCAGTTTGTAGGTAAGTACTTGTGTAAAGTAAAATAAATGTAATGTACCTCTGCTTTCGGGCAATCCTACGATCCAGGCAATGCAGTCGAAGTTATAAGTCTAATGTTTCATACTAAAACAAACGTTTGAATACGTATGTAACTTAACAATTAAATACGAGTGTAAACAATAGTAGCCTATCCCGAAACAAATCTGTTTAAACATTCTGCTGGCACAAGTATTTAACAGTGGCTGCATCCTTTCATTTCAAGTGTCAGAATTTCACAGGAGGCAAAATCATGTATAGTTTCATTTTGTGAGATTAATTCACATGCGAGGAGGCTTATTCATGAAATCCAATGTTCAACTGAATCTCAAATGCAGAGGACAGACAGGACGCTCGCATTCAACAAAGTTCCAACTTAAGCTGCGTATACACGATAACTATTTTGATCGACGGCGGCGATTCGTTAGCGATTTTAAACTTCTGTGTCTACACAATAGCAATTGATCAGTATTCATTCAGTAGCAGGCGCGTCGATACTACTTTTTCGTTCTTAAAATTGCTTGTTATTGTATCTTTTTTTCACAACACGTCGCTCATATATTTGATTTTTTTATTACAATATCTGTCAGCATTTTGCTCTCAGAAAATTTTTCAAGTATAATTAATTTCGTTGGAATTGCAAAACTCTGTTAGAGTAATCATTATTCTTAATCATCCATAATGCTGGTAATCTCAACTTACAAATCAACCAATGACGTCGCAATAGATCGTAAATATATTCGAAGATCCGTCATTTAAAAAAAGGCTGGCGGGTCGCCAGCGACCTTAGCGTAGGTGCGTGGTCGTGAAAGTGGCTGACAGTAACAGTGATTCGATCGCTGCAAATCTGTAAAGTCGCTAGTTGACAGGGATATCACTGCGGTACGAGTTACACTGCGGCGATTTATATGCAAATGAAAACTGATTTATCGCTATTGTGCAGACACAGCTTTATAACCGTAGATAACTTTGACGGTAAAATTGGCAGCATACTGGATCGAACTAACATGCTGAGAGATGTGTTGCTTTCCAAAATAACTCTTAAATACAGCAATAGCGCAGTCCAGTCTAATTTAAACGTACAACGCCATAAGTGAAATTACATTTTCAGTGACCATGTTTTCGTGAATGTAGTCTTACATACGTATTGTAATTTAGGCGCAAACGAATAAATATACAGATTACATTTTGTCCCTAATTAGTTTGAGGTTATCTTTTCTGGAATGTGTAGAGGACCTACTTTACGTTACTTCATAATAGTCATCAATTTTAAGGAAAGGTAGCAGTACAAGCGTAGAGAAATGTTCCTTCCTATAAGAAGTCCCTTTCTTGACTAACGGGGCTCATTAATGTTTCACGAGCGGCGGCGTCGTTTATTTCGTAATTGGGAACTGAAAAAACAATCGTTGCGAGAAAGGTTTTGCTGCTAATTTACTTGCGATCTTGAATTTGCTGCCCAAATATTAAAAGAGAAAAGAATGGAATAAAGACAGAACGGATTCTTATTTCGGCTTACCTAATTTTTCCGATAGACAGTTCAGTTCCCTTTTGAGTAAGTATCTTTTGAGGAAACCGTCAAGTTCCTTTTATCCTGCTAGTCTTGCCGAGGGCAAAATAATATTGAGAACAAGACACAATAATTTAGATACATACATATCGTTCAGGTATAAACATATTATATTATTATTATGTAGATACCAGCAGTAATTTTTTTAAAGATTTTGTTTTAAGCCTTACTGTATTATTTTTGGGGATCATTTTTAGACTAGCCAGTCTTTCGAATGTTGATAACTAAGTTTTGTTCCTTATGAGTTCCTCATGTGTGTTCCGTAGGAGTCGGTAACCGTCCACCAAGTTGCACTTCTGACTTTTTGTCAGCTGGGCTATATACATTTTGACCAAATATAAACAGATTAAAAAAAAAAAAAAAATCTTCTAACAGGATCAATTTATAGTAAATCACATTTAGATAAATTACAGACAAATTTAAATAAAACTAATACTTACTATATTTAGGATTAAATAGGATCTGTATATATATATAGGACGATTAGGGCTGCATCTATTATCTATGTCCAGCAGTGGACCTCTAAAGGCTGATGGATGGATAGATGGATGTTATAGGATCTTGTGAGTCCATCTACATCATCGACGCATTGGTCAAAATTATGCTTACTTGTTTATAGTTGTTTAAGTATGAATGTGTATAGAGTATCGTATGTATGGTATATATGTTATTTATCTTATTATTGTTTATTATTTATTATTGTAGCTATATACGAGCTGGAAGGGATCGATATCAGGGATAAGATCGCCTTTTGGATACTCGTTGTAATTTTACCTCTAAATTCGATGTATTCTTTTTATGGTGTGCAATAAAATATATTTGTATTGTATTGTATTTGTATCTTTAAATGCCATACCTGGTCTAGTTTGAGCAGTTCCTCGGGCGTGTCGGGCAGCTGGCCCAGCATAAGCGGCGGGTTGATGTTCACCTCCTTGCCCAGCGAGCGAACTACCTCCTCGCGGTTGTACCGATCGGCGAACACGCACGACGCCGGGATCAGCCCGTGCACCGTGTAACTGATGGCTCGCACAAGGATCCTGTGGGAATAATCATATTCTAAGGGTGATATACGACATTTCAGACATAATATGCGTTTTACGTGGGCGGAGCCGCAGGCAAAATCTAGTATGCGATATATATTGAAATAAATAAATCACCTTTGGATTCAACTAGATGAATGGGCTTTTAAGTTAAATAAACTATAAAACAGATCGGAATTTGATTGAAAAGTTGATTGAATCTGAATTTTAATTGGCTCTTATTCCGCACAGACCAATAAAAATAAATGGAAAAAAAGGGAATCAATTTATTTAGAATTGCGCCTTTAAAGCGCCTAAATAAAAACACTGATAGAAAATAAAATAAATATTCTAAATCAGTTGTATGGAATACTACGTAAAGAAAGGGCGTCATAAAGGACCCACACATTGCGAAAATTTTTTTAAGCATGAGCTACAAGCTCTTGATTAGTCACAAGAAACGACAATCAGACCTTTAGTGAATGCACATGTCTTAAAGGACGCTGTTGAAATGAATACTACATTAGTATTTTGCTACAGCTTCTAATACTCGGCAAAAATATTGAACTTGAAATTTAAAATATCTTGCTGGGGTAAAAACATTGAACAGACCGACATTGACAGAACAGTTATTTTAGAAGCTAACAGATGCTATCCGAATTCACGAAGAATATTTGGGGTGGAACAAAGCAAACAATTACTATTGTTGGCTGATTGGTCAGGAATGTTGATTTAAAATCTGAATTGAATTATTACATTCTGAAGTTAGGTTGGAGAGAATAGGATAAAATCACAGTAACTTCAGAGGTCAATGTGATTGATATCAAAATTGATGTTGTAAATTTTATTTGAGATACTTTTATAATAACTTTGGCACTATAGCAGTTCCGTGAAAATGTTTGTTTCGCAATGCCCACCATTTAAAAAGTAGGAAACAGGAAAAAGTTAAGTAGTTATATGTAACTTGCACATACTCGTATTAATCAAATAAATTCTATGACGTTGTTGAGACACTCAAAGCACTGAAATGTGATTTCGTAGATGAAGTACAATACCAAAGAGAAAAGAGTCTGACGTCTTATTCCAAAGGGCTTCACAATCTAGTAACCTACTTTGAGCGAATTACGTTACGTACTCTTTCTGCCTCAAATATTTCTGATTGATTTACATTAGCATTTTGAACTTTGCGTCGTTTGTCATACGTTAATTTTGAGAATGCATTGTCTGCTTGAGAAAATCAATAGGGACATCCCCAAAAACTTCTCAACTCTGAGAAATTAAACGTACCAGCTAAACTTTTTACATATCATGTAGAAATGTTAGGCTCTACAATCTACAATATCTACATGTTCATTGTATAGTCTACAACCTCTGCATTGTAGACTACTAGTTCTGCATTGTAGACTCTACTAGCTCTGCATTGTAGTCTCTACTACGCTAATGAAGAACCCCAAAAATGCTCAAAAATGTGAACAGTGAATGTTTTTAATTAAATTCTCTTCTTGTCTCGGCGTTTCAGTTTAACTATGACCGAGAGTAATGAAAATGTCGGTATTCACCGCGAACGATCTCAGGAATCTCATGCTAGCAATTCCTATGTAAAAGGAGATATTTTTTGCGCGTGGCCTGATTTAATGTGACGTCTTATTACAATTCTTTTGTCCGCATCAAAGTTATCGAACACTCTTCCGTTTTCGCTTTGTGATCATGCAGATAATTTATTGATTGCAAAGATCGCTCGCCTATTTATAAATTTAGATTTGATTCATGACATGCCGCGTACCGCAGCTCAGTACAAAAATATATATTTTACGTAACGATTGAAACAGATTTTGCGTTCGTGACATCGTATTATTTATTCAAGTAGGCACCTACCTAATCTTATGTAAAGGGATTATACCCCAAAGTGATGGAGGATTTAAAAGAAACAATATTGTAAGGCACATGAAGTTCGTTTTTAAATTTACTTTTTGTGAAGACTTCTCGCGATGTCGAATGACTTTTTGTTCGTGTTTGGTAAGACCGGCGTGTTGTGAGGTATTTTATTGTCTTTCCAAACAACAAACTTAATTTATGAACTTTCTTTTTACGAGGACACACCTACTTATGATGTAACACCTCACTGATACGTGAGTAGACTTATTCCTTGTCTCTGTCTTACATTACATCCACTGTTTTTCTTGAGGAGATTATTAATACTTTTGTAGATATCCTATGAAAGTAACAACTATGAACGTATTCCATTCGCCCAGTGTGACGTGTGACCACTGTAATCCGTGAACACCTTTAGCCAACATCAAACATAAATGTTCCCAGAAAATGTGTTGTTAATGTGAAATGGCTGAATTATTGAATACTATTAACAAACATATTTTTTTCATATGCTAATCGTACCATCATCGACAACAGTTTGAGGGGTATGATCTTCTTCGTAGCGAACCTTTTGATCAGTAGTAAACAAATTATATGGACTCACAAACCACGTATCTGGTTACAGCGTCTCATAACTACTGTTTATGTTAATCACTAAGTAACCGCACACAAATTAGACAAGGTTATTCATAGAATCAGACAGTATACTCTGTGTTGATTTAAACGCGAAACCTTTATGAAAGTTACACCGTTTAACTAACCTAACGAGTGAGCATAGCGTGAGGTAATAAAATATTTGATTAAAGCCGAGTAAACGGTAGACCCGGGACGTATCTCTTCTGTGGTCCTCTACCACATATTTATGAAGGTTTAAATCTTTTAGTTTTTTTTTTCTGTAAATCATGCAATGTTGCCTATTATGGCTGGCTGCAACCCATAATGGCCCACTGCAGGACACGAGTCTCTCCTCACAACTGAGGAGGCCTGGAGCATACTCCTCCACGCTGCTCCAATGCGGTTTGGTGGAGGGGTTAGTGGCCAACCCGAATGGCGGAAGTCAATTTTGTTTATTGGTAGGTAAGACAAGACATTGCTTGTCGTTATTCCATACAAAGATTCATTCCCTATTTTACCCCTTAGGATTGGAATTTCTAAAAATCTTTTATATCTTTCACCTTTAACCTCCACTAGAGCTTCACGTTCTAGAGAAAACCTACATGCAAAATCTCAAGTTTCTTCACCCAGCGGTTTGAGCTGTAGGTACGTTGAAATACTTGATAATATGTCAGTCAGTCAGCTTTTTTTATACGCTTACTATAGAGATAAAAAATAATGACAGATATTTCTTCTAGTTAAATTTAGTTCAACACACTTAAAATTCATTCAAAACAAGATATATGTGGGTTAATTTTAACTATTTTGTAAAGTAAAAAATCCTTGGTTTTTTCATCATCATTGCCTATGTGCTCACTGTCCTTCATTATTGGTTGTTATAAGATTAGTTGTGTTTATTAGATTGGTTCGTTTTTATTTTCTTTCTACTTGGTGGCTATGTTAGATAAATTAAATTAAGCTCGAAGAGTTATAAAATGTTTTATCACAAAAACCAATTAAGCTTGAGTCGGGTTTAACCGAGAAATTATCTGTGCGCACAGTTTACAAAAGGCTTATGAATACTGTGTAGCTTGCAGTTTTCTTATAACCTTTGTGTATCCTACTGCGGGGTTGTTAGTGTGTAAGCGGTTATTAGTATCCTACTCATCTTTGATGTAGATATAATGACGTTTAGTTACAAATAATAAAGTAAGGCATTCTCCCTACCTAAGCCTTCTTGTGGGCATAAAGTGACCGAAAATACTGTATGAAAAAAAAACGAGTAAATATATAACTAAGGAAAACACAAATAGTAACACAAGACTTAAATAAACATACTGAATTGTTTTGAACTTCAAAATGATTAAGGTTTTCAAAAAATTCTAGCGAAAAAACCCTTGAAGCATCAGGTTTTGAGCATTGAACGTTTACTAAACTTCTTTTTACCAGGGACTGATTTCATCCTTGAAGTTTTATGACAATCGGTGGTGATGATCTCTAGAAGTTGAAATTACAAGATTGATGGTGACAATCACCGCCAGCAAGCAAACTAACAGAGCATCTAAATATAATAAAATAAATTGGAAACATCGTCAAGTACTCCATATTATCCAAAAATTTAATAATATTATATCTGATCAAACCGATCAAACTCCGTATTTTTTGACAAACAACGTTTTTCAATTAAATTCTGCCCAGGAATCCATTTCGAAATTGAAAAGTAACTTTATCGTCGACATAAATCTTTGCACGGAAATTAGCTACGTCATTTATGGATTTGAGCGAGTGGAGCGACTGAATTCAATGCGATGAACGAAATCACAACAGGCCTCTCGCTCTGCACCTCTAGACAAATGTCATAATGCTAGTCGAATAGAAACATTTCAAATGTTAATGTATGAAATAGACATAAGGTAACGACGCGACTTACCTAACATGTCAATCCCATACATTTAATAAACAATAATAATAGTACGCCATATAGTTAAAAAATAAACAAAAACCCGACTGTAAGAGCACTTAACTAAAAAGAAAAATTAACATCTAAATATGAAAATTAAAAAAAAATCCCAGTTGGGATCCATAGAAAACCTATTTTTGTTGTATATTTTTGTCTTTGCTTGTATCTTATGTATGTATGCAGATTCATACAAACACTCGAAAACATAACCTTCTTTCTTACGCAGTTGGGTAAAAAAAAATACCCACGATTATTCTTTCACAACTACAATTCAATCAGTGCAGGATGAATAAATGATCTTGGATAAGTACGTAAAGTTTGTTCTTTTATTTAGTGTCATTCTTCGAAGAATACATTGAGGTGCGTACGTTTGAGGATCAAACGACCACCTTCGATAACAAAGCATGCCGCCGCCTTCGTACTGCTGGAACACCATTTGTCATTTCATAGATGGTAAGCCGTGTGACAAATCAAAGTCGTACAAATGTACAAAACGGTCATACGTACGTAAATGTGAAATCGACATTTTGCCATGGATACAGAGCGAGACGCTGGTAAATCAACTTTTACCAATATTCAATGAAATTCTAGCAGGCCGTTTCGTGTACCGACTCTAATAAAAATAATCGAGTATACCAACGTGTGTAAATGACTTACGCTGGGCGACCTTTATTATTGCTTTTTTACTAAGTATTCAGCAGTTATACAGGCACATAAAAGTAATAGGCGCAGTCTTCTTTAAAGCTACTTTTACGCCTTCTGACCATTACATTAGTTAATTGAATTCTTAGGTACCTACAGTTAGGACAAATCACAAAGACAGGTGAGTCCGCTGTCCCTAGTCCAGTAAATTAAGGCCCAGCAAACTTCAAAATATTATTCCGCTTAAAGACATCTTCCTTAAAATTAAAACATTGGTGCAAAGGTTATGTCATAGAACTACAGCTTTTAGGGCCTCGTACACTAACGTAGTAACACGTACGTAAGGGTAGGGTAACCCTTATATTGAAATATTTCTAAAACTACTGAGTGCACCTAACATTAACATATGAGGGATTTTTAATAGTTGCATAATTATGAACAGATGAACTCTAACAATAATCTCTTAGAACCTTAAATAGCAAGTAGAATATTTATAAACTTTTCATTAATGCATATTTTCATAAAACTTGGTTTCAATTAAAACCAAATTGCAGACGGTACAGTATCTTAACGCCTCCCGTTTCCCACTAATTGAAACGAATGGACCGACGGTTTACACGGTAATATACCAACGAATCCTAGTATCTAAATCCTTACTTAAACCCCCGCGCTCTTTAAATTTCAATTTGAGAACACCTGACGTTACGAGGATAAGTAATCGACATGATAATCATAGGGAAATCCACAGTTGAGAAGATAGAAATCTTGCAGTTAAATCTAATATATTTTAATTTTAATATTTAAAATTATAGTACCTACCTATTTACTCATCTTTTAAGTTCTCTAAACAAGCAAATTTGGCAAGGAAAATTAATTCATCTCTACAGTCTCTGAAAATTCGTCATTTCATTAATTTACTGTTTCTCTTTACACAACCATTTTTATAAAGTAAAGAGGAATGTTGAGCTGTCGTAAAACCATTATTGTTGACATACACTATACCCGACAACCATGTCTCGGCTGTCTTCCATATAATTGACTATAGTCTGCTGAAAATACTTGTATTTGCTTAATTAAAATCAGGTTAATTAAATTCCTTTCTCGTCTATTGTCATGTTGGTAACAAGGTTTTGAATATTACTCTTGACTCATTTCGTACATATGTAACATTAGACAAAGCATAATGTATTAATAAAAATGAATTTCGAAGGATCTCTACATGTCCTCAACATTTTGAGCACGAACGCACGCACTTACCTGAATTGGTCTCTAGAGTTGAGTGTCTCTTGCTTTATCGACAGTATGACAGGTCCCAGGTCTTCATCGTTGGTGAAGTAGTTCCAGTGTTCACTCCCATAGAAATACTTCTCGTAGGTCTCCTGTTCGACGGAGGTGAGTTCGAAGCCGCCTGACCTCTCCCATTGCTCCTCTATGGCGGTTTTCTTCTTGGGCGTGCTGCCGCCATTGTCGCTGCTATCTTCTTCTGCCTCGTCGAGTGATCCTGATGTTCTTTGACGATCTGTAAATATCGTTATTGATGAGACATACAATCACCCGGAAAACCTTACCCTTCTAGGTACGTCATAAGTCGGCAGTAGAGTAAATACAGAGGAAATAAACAAAACAGTAGCCACACAATGGCAGCCATTTGATTCAACTTTCCAGCTGCCAATTGTAATAATAATTGTGCATACAATTATACCAATAACGATCATGTGTCAGTCGTATCGAATTGCATTAGATAGCATACAGCTTTTACGATACGTGTAGAAATTATAATTGTGTGTATCGTATTTGCCCATAATGTATGTACTTAATTATTAAGCGTTCTTGACGTAAATATTATGCACTAATAACAAGGTTAATATAATTATCACGCTAATTATATTGACGTAGCCTATAATTTAATCGACCCCGATACCTACGTTTGTGATTACTAACTGCAGTAAGTAGTTCTAAGCGTAAGTGACTATATTTTAACAGATGATTAAATTTAATTGTGGTTTTATGTTAAACATGTTCAAATCATGAGTTGAAGTTCTACCAATTCACAACTGTCAATTTTTTTTTGCCGCAGCTGTATTGCAATTGTCACTGTGGTATAAGCGCACCATGAAAATGAACCATGTACCTATTACAACCTAGTGATCTATATTATTGTCTGTAGTCAGTTCAATGTATTATTCAATTCAATGTAGTATTCAATTTATTGAATAACGCACATGCTTCTCCTATATCAGTTAGCTAAGGATTAGAGCAAAGTCGGCGGAAATGTACCTACGATTAATGGGGAGTGCTAATTGCCTTCTCATCATTATTTTAATGGGCCATTTAATTCGGAATTAGTGACGCGGCATAATAAGCTGCTGCTGTGTTCGCATTTAATTGAGGGAACGCTTCAGAAGACTCTAACTCCCAGGTGTTCTATATCTCTCGGAGCAGTAGCCATTGCCATATAAAGCCGGTGAAACACGAAAAGCCATACTCCTTTGCACATGAATAACCAACCTCTAATGGACTACTGTAAGAATATGGCTGTTAGAAGTTAGTCCAAGTAGAAGTAACTGTAATCTAATAAGACGTATTAGTTGATATTTATTCTGTTCGAAGCTGTGAGAAGCTGGGAAAAAAACCATGCAATGAATAGTATGAATACATAGAAGTCATTTGCAGATGGGTTGTTGCCAAAGTAGTTGGGGTTGTTACCCAAACGATCATAACTTGAGTTTTGTTGTAAAATGGCTTGTACACCACATAATAATTTGCCTGCAATGTTCGGCTGAGCTTGTTTTATGTCACTCCAAATCCCGCAGCTTACCGCGTCTTAGCGCTCCACTTCGCATGTTTGGAGTGCGCTGATAAAATTAAATATTGCGATTTTTTTAATGTCAATAAATAGCAAATGGATATGCATTGGTTTTAAAAGGTATTTGCTAGCCCAAGACTCATGAAACCATCCTCGAATTAAGTAAGAGACTGAGGGATGGGAGTAAGATAAGTTAGAGTTGATTGTTAGAGAATGCCATCAGGTCTTAAGTCCGCCCATTATAATCCTTGTTTTAAGGTTTTTCAATAAAGGATAAAATAATAATAATAATAACAAATAGCTTCCTCCTCACCATGTGGTTCTCTGGAAGAATTCGATGCTTAGCGATAAGACCGCCCTTCTACCTTAGAATTTAAATATTTTTTTGAATAATCCATTGTATTTTTTTATGGAGTAAAATAAAGAGTACAATAATAATGATAGCTTGAAAAAAATAGCCCCGAACTCCCGAGTGAGTAGTACAAGCAATTTGTGTTTTACCACCTTACAATAATAATATGCCTGCAATGTTCGGCTGAGCTTGTTTCATGTCACTCCAAATCCCGCAGCTTACCGCGTCTCCGCGCTCCACTTCTCGTGCTTGGGGCGCGTAGATAAAATTTAATTTTGTGAATGAACATTTTGCTCGTCGGTGTATTTCACAACGATCACCGACCTCGTAGACCCATGCGTCACCGTGCCTCAGCAACGTGTTTATTGGGTACGAGGCTTATCCTGCAGCTCCGCCCGCGTAAAATTCAATTATCTGTCCCACAGGAACCGTACATTTTTCCGGTATTAAAAGTAACCTAAGTCACTCTCCGGCCCATAAACGATCACTATGCAAACATTCACGTCGATCCGTGGCTCTGTTGTAGCGTGATAGAAGGACAAACCAACAAAGAGACAACACTTTCACATTTATGATATTAGTACGGATGCGACGCGCTAATTTACCCTCGCCAAGGGTTTGTGGCCAATAACCATCTAGATAAGAGTATATTTCGGGTAAAAGCTATTCAAATATGGTGCGACATGGTCGCTCTTTTGCCTTTTAGACGTGTATACTGGCTTTTGTTTTATAAACTGCTATAAACGGTAAATGACCTGGGTTTACTTTAGACTAGTTTAGACATAGTGGACATGACCTTGCTTTATAAATCATGCGGATAATACCTACCTGAAAATTTTTATAAGGAATTTTTATTTTTTCTTGGTGCCTTTTTGTCGTTGTCATGCCAGTATAGAATATTTGTGTGCCAAATGAGCTTTAAAGCTCGTGTCAGGATGTGTGAGGCTTACAAATATAATGTAAGCCAGTTGTAGTTTATGTCACTATATATTTCCTAATGATATTTATAAGCGATGATAGCTTAGTGGTTAACATTTCGGCCTCTTATTCGAGGGGTCCGGGGTTCAAATCCCACCTATGACTTTTCTAAGTTATGTGCGATTTATGTAATTGTGTATCATGTGCTTTTGGTGAAGGAAAACATCGTGAGGAAACCTGTAGTCTGCCAATCCCCACTTGGCCAGCGTGGTGGTCTATGGCCTTACCCTCCTCATCTTGTGCGGATACCCGTGCTCAGTAGTGGGCCTAGTAGTAGTAGTAGTGGGCTTGTAATGATGATGATATTTATTAACTAATTTGATGTTATCCGCAGCTTCGCGCAATTTGTGAGTTTGTATAGAAAAAACAATTGCTGGACAGGCGAAGCGCCAGGGACCAAATAAAAGCTCTTTTATTAATAAAAAAGTATTGAATATTTTACGTGCCATAAACTGCGCCAAATTTCCTGGAATATGTGATTGTAACAGAGGGTTTGCTGTCAGAAACATTTATAACTTCAAGTACGTTAACTTTGCAGCTCAGTTGACAGGAATGTCGAGAAAATTATTAAATATGACACTTTGCTCCGAAAATAAAATATCCAGGAATTTTCGAACCAAGTTTTTCTATAATCACTTTGTCGTTTGAAATATGTACGTTTATATTTATAATTTTATACGCATAAATGATGATGGTAAAAATGACAAAGACGTTTTCCGGCAGTTTAAGCTCCGCTCAGGATTTCTTTTTATTTTATGTGGGTACGCAGCTATACTCACGTCGATTGAGCAGGATCGAGCGATTAGTTTCGGTCCAATACGTAGGCCTTTCGCAAGAGCTACCGACAGAAACTAGTCGGGCGATCCCGATAAATCAACGCGTACCCACTTAAAATTAATACGGACACTCACGAATCAGGATTTCTTTTTAGGTTAGGAAATCATAGGTTGTTTTACAGTTACTTTACTTTACATGTTCTATCAAACAAATTCTATCTGAGGATTGAAAAATTTAATACTTTGCTATCTATTGAATAAATGCTATCGGTTCTATCAAACAAATTCTATCTGAGGATTGAAAAATTTAATACTTTGCTATCTATTGAATAAATGCTATCGGTTTGTCTCAGGATTGAAAAATTGGCCCTAAGTAAATTAAATTGTTTATGTCTAAAGACATGTCTTGATTGACTGACTGACTCATTCATCAATAGGTACCGTCCCGAAACTGCTAAAGCTTATATTTATATTTTTGAATTAAGGTGGCACTGACATACAATATACATACGTAATACACCTGTACGACTAAATAAGTGTAAACGGGCGCGAAATAAAAAAAGGGTCGGACAGGGTTGGCCTGGCTTATGCATTAGTGATGCGAGAGAGAATGTCGCTGGAAAAATTTCTTCAACCCCGCCTACAGGATTAGGTAGCCTTCGTTGAGATGAGAAATTAATATTCTATGCCAAGAGATTTTCGCTTACGACCTACTACGGAAGTAGGTCCAGCATGTGAGTTTATTCTTTCTTAGTCGAAGATTTAACCCTACCTTAGTGATATAGTAAATGTATAGTTTTAACTCTGTCTATGATTGTATCAAGTGAGTTATCAGATAACAAGGTCTCGAAAAGTCAAGACCACTAACCCTGCGACTGTCTTCAACTTTTACGAAGTTCCTAAGCCAGAATCGTAGGTAGACCAACTTGATTTATAATTTCAGGAGGCTGATTCGACATTTTACTACCGTCGAGACTTCATTACAGGACCAAAGGTCGTATATCACACAATTAAGTACTGTTAATTTGATCTTGCCTTGTAGTTATATTAAGTTTGTAGTTTATCCGACTGCTAATTTAGAAATATGAGTGGGCATTTCATGTCAGGCAGGCAAGAATATGTTTGCTAAACATTCTTTTACATGAAATGAGAGAAATATAGTAGATTGGTTTAGGATTTCTTCAGTATAATCGGCGTCTATGGGTGGGTCATTTATGCGACATACACGAAAGTATTCATTTTGAAATAATTAATGTTTTATCATTTAAAATGTAATTTTATATTTTTTAGCTGTGATTTGTCCGAAGTATTTATGCTATGCGCAATATACCTTGATTTATTAGTGACAAAATTTTATCCATTAAAATTCATTGACGATCATTCGACATCATTGATTGACGCTAGACAGAACTGAGACAAACAAGCCCAAACTTGACACTGATCTAATTTTATCATTTAGATTCCTTGGCCTCCTTTCAATTAGACCATCAGACCGTGGACCGTGGCCTCAAATATTATTATGCTCTAAAGTATGATTCAAACAAATCAAATATATTTTGTCTAATTTTATCATCGAGTTAATTTGATAATCTTTCGTTATTATGATCAGACCAAATCAAACTCACTGCTATTTATTATTTGAATACGCTTCGTATCCACATCATCACCTCTGTAGGGAACTAAGTATGTAGGTATCCTCTTGATTCGTGCACTTGTGTCGCCGCAGAGACCTGCTCCTTCCTTTCAGAATATCTTCAGATCCTTAACGTTACCAGATTAAATTGCTGCGGATAAGAAGAACTGCTTTAAAATTGATTCGCATGGTTTGATCTAAACATTATAATAAATAACCGAATAAACGATTAACGAACAAACTGATATGGCAAGTTAAAAGAAGATTTTGTATTAGTTATCGTTATTTGAGGAAGTCGAAGGCTATCTGATGGAATAATACCGTTATAGAGCAAACAATACCTGCAAAGGTTTCTACGCGTGTTCAAATTGTATCAATTCCAAAACTTGAGCTGTTATGCTGAATACTACCGATTCACAGAAATAAACAATAGAATAGTAGTGTAACATCTCATGTTATGCCTATCCAACTCTGAAGCACAACAGCCCCAGGATCACAAAACACTTCAAGATAAGACATTGTGTCGACTCACATTGTCGTTGTTACCGGGTAACTGGGTCATTTTTAACAGATATAAAAAAGGAGGAGTTTATCGTTCGACGCGTATAGTAAAAATAATGAATCGGGAGCAAGAAGTACTTACACTTAAATGGTACAAAATTTGAGCCCTTCTTACAAGGTACCAACATAATAAAAGTTGTATTTAGTACTCGTACTTAAGTATGTGCTCACGGTATTCATATTACTCGTACTTTACTAATTTGCTGTACTTTACTAATTTGCTTTTTAGTTTGACTACTTTACTATTACCAATGCAATTATGTCGTGAACTGTA
Source organism: Dalla quadristriga (assembly GCA_018245335.1). Classification (NCBI taxonomy): domain Eukaryota; kingdom Metazoa; phylum Arthropoda; class Insecta; order Lepidoptera; family Hesperiidae; genus Dalla; species Dalla quadristriga. The sequence continues at coordinate 825 of DWLO01000552.1, read as the reverse complement.
GTTTTGGTAGTCGTTTTGTAATAGGTACATTTCGGTTTAATCATTAATACTACAAATATAGTTAAGTCCTTATAACCGTATGAAAAGCATGACAAGTATGAAAGATCATGTTCCTGTAGATATATATATATGGCGTGGAATAGATAGGAACGTCGAACGGTGCGGAAGTGGCGTGCGTCTTGCTATTCAATTCCCATTTTATATAAAGTATATGGAAGTGAGGCGATTAAAGAACCCCACTGAAACTAACCGCGGCGATGAAAAAACGCCGTACTTTCGTTCGCAACCGCGCCACGTCGCGTCGTTCTTTTACGTCATAATCTACTCTGTTTTGCACCCAAGGGAACAAAAACGGAAGCCTAAAATTTAGTTTATTTATCAATAGATAAGCACGTCAGTCCTGCATGGAGACTGATCCCAGTTTGCACCAATGACCCCTAATTTTAAAGGCAACTTTTTTAAGTCACTTAAGAAGAGTCTTCATTTAGGAGTCGTGATTTTAAATAATTTGAAAAGTTTACGGGCTTGAGGTCCAAACATCCACTGCCGCTCATGGACACCTGTGACAAGCCTCTAATAGGACAGCACTAGGTACTATGAGTTAGTTAGTACTGTTAGTATGAAATCGGGTTGAAAAGTGTAACTCATTAATATAAAAGGCTGGCAAAAATCAGAAAGTATATAGCCTCTGAAAGTCAATTAATCGTAATGACCGGCACGTTGAAATTAAGCTGCACGTAGGTGGTAGGTGGTAGGTGGTAGAGCCTGTATACGGTTCGCCCGGGGCGGTACCACCGCCACACCCATTTCTGCCGTGAAATAATT
>DWLO01000551.1:0-19507 GCA_018245335.1 Dalla quadristriga | reverse complement strand
TACACGCTGATACAATTGAGTATTAAACTATCAAACTTGCTATACCTTTTGCAATTTCCATTAATTCAAAATACATCATCATCAGCGGCCCACTACCGAGCAAGGGTTTCCTCTCAAGGTGAGAAGGGTAAGGCCATATTCCACCACGCTGGCCAAGTGCGGATTGGTAGACTTCACACGCCTTTGGGAACATTATGGAGACCTCTTAGGCACGCACGTTTCCACACGATATTTTCTTTCACCGAAAGCAGATGATATTGAATAACTTAAAGCGCACATAACATAGAAAAGTCAGAGGTACGTGCCTGGGATTTGAACCCCGAGCCCTCCGAGTAGGAGGCCGAAGTCTTAGCCCTTAACCACAAGGATCATCGCAAATCAAAATTAACTGTTCATTACTCTACTTACTTGGACGACCAATGATTACGGAACCACAATTAAGTGCGTTAAAACATTTCAGTCGATCCGGCCTGCCGTTCACCCACTTGTCCAGCCCGAAGCCGTTCATCTACAAGGGTACAAACTACCCCCGCGGCGTGTCCAACAGGCGCGCGGCGCTCGCGTGGCTGGCGGACACCGTGCAAGAGGGCGTGCTATATTTCGGCGACGACGACAACACGGTTGACCTGCGGCTGTTCGACGAGATCAGGAACACCAAGAAGGTGTCCATGTTTCCCGTCGGCCTCATTGGGGGCTATGGGGTTTCATCGCCCGTCGTTAAAGAGGGGAAGGTAGCGTCATAGCATCGTTAATTTTGTACTAGCTACCACGACGACCATAAACACTACGACTTATGTTATTGTGTGGCGCCCGCTTGGCTGGCGGACATAGTGCGAGAAGGTACTCTTTACTTCAGCGACGACGGCATCACGGTTGACCTGCGGCTTTTCGACTAGATCAGGAACACCAAGAAGGTGTCCATGTTCCCCGTCGGTCTCATTGGGGCTATGGGGATGCTCCGCCGTTAAGGAATCGTCCCGCTTTGGAAATCCTTAAACAACATTTTCTGTGTCCTTTTCCAGAGTTCAAGCTAACGTCTCACCAAATTTCATAAATATCCGTCTAGTGGTTTTTGCATGATAGCGGAACAAACATCCGTCCATCAATGAATCACATAATTACAGTACAAGTAGACTTTTACAATAATTAAAAATTTTAGAATGTGCGAGCGAAATACATGAAAAAATATTATCCGCACATTTCAGGTGGTCGGTTTCTTCGACTCGTGGCCAGGAGCCAGGACGTTCCCGGTGGACATGGCTGGGTTCGCGATCAACTTGGAGTACCTCAAGCCTTCCGCTTCGATGCCCTTCATCGCCGGCCACGAGGAAGACAGATTTCTGGTTAGTTTGGGCGTAAAACTCGAAGACATAGAACCACTAGCGTCCAACTGTACCAAAATACTTGTATGGCATACCAAAACGGTTAAGTACAAAAAACCCACGCTGCACATAAACATGCGGAGAATCGACAACATACCAAAGTATCAGAATTTCGCGAAACTGCTCAAGGAGACGTCCAGTCTTGGCATGGTCAACTTGAACCCCAGGAACGGCACGCGGCCATACATAACACGCAATAGGAAAAGCTATGAAGCATTAGCTGGTCTGCAGTAAGCAATCCATTACTTGTGTGGGTTTTGTTTGTCTCCTAACGACACTTGTTATTATTATTTCGGTTTGAAGGTATGGAATACCCGCCCTGTAAATGGTGGTTTTATGTGATAAGACTAGTTAGATTCGTTGTTGGGCAAAATTTAGAGATAAGTGATAGTCATTATAACGTGTTGTGCGATGGTATGGTGATATTTTAATCTATTTTTTTTAAGGAGACTCACTTTAGTTAACTCGCACCGTTGATGGTTCATCTATTATGCACTCTGCAATCTCAATACGTTGGAGGCATTCGGTGACAAGCTCACTATAAATAATTTAAACGATATTATTTTTAATATAGCATGTAGTCATTTGATCTGATTGTTTGTAGACACTTGGCTAACATATCAGACAATTCTAGTGATGCATGAAATGGTTTTGGAGTTAATATAACTTTAGAAAACCTATCTACTAGTCCATCACACTACGAGCTGCTGTTACTTAAATTATTAAAATTATTAAAGCAGCTTGTCGGTAAACGACGATATCACTCCTAGTTCCCTGGTTGTACGCTGGCCCTCCATTTGACACTTCATTCTATACATAATTATGAAGAAACTAGTAATATTATTTTACAAACTATGTAGGTGTATCGTTAATTTAAAAAAATCTTTTAAGTACATATTTACCACATTAAATTTATTTTTACACTTAGTTAAGTTTATTTACCAAAAATAAATTATATTTTCAATAATTGTTTTTAAGTCAGCGGACTACTGCTACATTATTATGGGTTTTTTATGCTGTGTCTCGACTCATGGTGACACGCTTTGCTTCATAACTTGCTTCCGGATTCGAGTGTGGTCTAAACTCATTCAATTGTCTACATAATATTTTGTGTAGGTACAACACTTGCAGCACAATTATTTTATAAGATTACGTCCATAGTCCGTGAATTAAAATAGCATAATTAAATTACGGGAATAGCTAGAATAAACCCTTCACGTCGAACTAGCAAACGGAGTAACATTTAATTACTACATTGTCAACATAAAATCATAAGAATACGACTGTTAATAAGTACATGGCGATGCCCGTTCTCATTCGGGAATAGCGATTTCTTGTTAAATTCTGAAGTCCCAGTTAAAATGTTAATGATATATTAAGGTATAATAGAGGTATGAATGGATTTCATGTGTGTAAGTATAGTATATATTGTGTGATCTTAGATAGAGAAAAAATTTAAATGGTGTCTTACATAAGTTACGTTTAACTTAGAACCAAAATTATTTTTTAGGTTAAATCCTATTAATAGTTACACGTACCGTTAAAAAGCATTACTTGTTTCGACCAAAGTGCGTTATATTATTGTTAATGAAAAAAAAATACAACAGGTAATAAAACAATTTCTCTCGCCAAATTGTGTCATCTAGCAATGCTACTCTATTTTCAGAAACCATAAATAAAAAAAGCTTTTACTGCAATCAATATACCTCCTCAATATATCAAGTTTGTGTCTAAATCCAAAATACGAGTATCTACACAAGAAAAATTTATTTCACTACTTTGGTCCATTCCCTAGTCGCTTTATTGACTTTAAGGTCATATTGAATCCATCTAACATGAGTGGCAGAAACAAATATATAAATAATCAAAAAGAGAGTTAAGATAATACACTTCCAAGGCCACAATGTTTTGTTTTACCCCCGTATGAAGTTCATTCATATTATGCATAGTGAAGAAAATATCCTAAAACTAACTACACATGACATTAAAGTGGACAGTATAATAACTTACAATCCAAATATACATACATAATATAATGTGTGTTTATGGTTGAATTCAAACGTATTCGGTTGTCAACAGTGAACATTTTGTCAACGAATAATATAGGTAATTACACGATTTTCATTTCGTACGCATAAAAATAATGACGATTAGGAAATAAGAAGCGCGCATAGCCGTAGTTAACATTCGAGAGGCTGACGAGAGACCGATAGTGGCAAAATTTTAATGAGTGTTTCTCATTACGTTGTCAATCAAAGGAATAATAATTATATTACTAAAATAAAATGCGCATGATAAATGTGTGTGAATACACACGTATTGTAATATTGCGACGAATAAAGTGATGAATACAACTTGAACTGTTGACTGACTTGATATCGCATAAGTAGGTAACGTGCCGTAAACTTATCTAACTCGGTGTCAATTTTGCTGTCTGAAATAAACATATGGATATATTGGGATTCCTGCAGCGAACGGAAAAAACATTTCTTCAAACATAATATGTGCGGTTGTTGACCTTACACGATCAAACGCTGCCATAGTATCCATGATAAGATTACAGTTTCTGTTACTGTTATAATAAACCTACAATTAAAATGAATAATCGAAGGTAGACCGTACGCCATAACATTTGAAGATCGATTAAACAAATTATTAATAAATTACATTTAGAATTTTAAAAATTATTAGGGTCTAATAGTTTTAATGGATGAAAATCGCTTGCGACGTTACGTTGTAATATTTATATTTCTTTGACGTAACTGTCATTCGCCCACCACGTTCCGTAACGACGACGTGAAAGGCGTGAAAATAATAAATAGACTTTCGGACCGGAACACAATTGTTGTAAAAATTATCCATGGCAGAAATCGGTGTGGCGATGGTACCGCCCAGGACGAACTGTATAGAGGTTCTGCTACCTGTTCGTACAGTCTGATTCTAACTAACACAGGAATGAGTAACTAAGCAAGCACTGACCGACTATCATAGACTGAATACGCGTGCGGTTCCATTTTTAGGCTCCACCCCTTTCGGTCCACTTTTCGAAGAGTCATTTTTGAGCGGTAATTACCCTTCTACGTTTTTACCTGTATCTGAATTCCTTCTATAATCTTGTCTTCTATGTTTATCGAACGCTACATACAAGTCTAAGCTAGCTATCCAGCCAGCAAAAATCGTCGTACATACACAAAATGTATAACTAAAGAAGTAAATAAATTTCTATCGTCATTCAGCTATAATCCTCACAAATCAATAGGCCCATTTTGACACATCTTGCGGTACTCGGAATTAATTACAAATTCAGGAGTGATAGCTATTAGAGTGATTGTTTTGGTTCGCCTTCCGAAAATGAATAAACATTTTAATTATGAAATCTTGTTTCTATACAGAATGTTATTATTCGTAATGGTTGTCCTAGTAAACTCTATTAACATAATTATTAAATGAACGTTGTAATCTAAACGATTACAAACTCTTAATTTTCAATTGATTTGTCGTAATTATCGGTTTCTTTCGTTATTATTTATTTACTTACATCACTAGTGTCAATGTGTCAAAATGGGCCTATTAGTTTATGATGACTATAATACAGTAGCATATTTCTTAAAATAGATATTAATGTAATCTTCTACTTCGCCTTAGTATTTGTGGACAATAAAGATATTATACCAATATTTAACCACTGTAATTCAACTGAAATAAGAATTTATTTTATTTTAGATTTCGGTGACTATACCGCGTAATTTTTTTATAATAACTTATTAAATAAATTTATCCGTTTATTGTCAGATATTTTAAGTATTTGGAAAATAAATATTGTACATACTCCATTGTGGCAGCTCTGTTACTACTGTTAATACACAATGGGAAAATATAAAATATATTATATAGTGTGTATATAAAAAATGTGATTAGGTATATATTTATTTACATGTTTAGAATATACCTATGTTTGCAATATACTTTTTAGTATGGTTTACTAAAACACCCATAATCTATATTGAACAACCTGTACATAATATTATGTAAATGTAGTATTCAGATTAACCTAAAAGAAAGGAAATATTATGTGTTTATAAAATAAAAAAACGTTTTGTTGATTTATTCTAAGTTTACGATACAATAAATCCTAGGTTACCAGGCGTGACGTGACTACTATTTATTCATGAATTATAAGGTGCAAGCTTAAATATTTTTACTTAGTTGCTATTACAACAATACTAAACTTATTAATTTGAAGCAAATTTCAACTAATGCCATCTGTTCGTGAAATATCATTGTGAACAAATATTTGTAGTATTTGGTCGACGTGCAATAAACTACTCGTCCATTATATTGATTTTAGTGTATAGAGCTTATTTTCTTTTTACTTACTTTTTACACTTTACTTATACTTGATTTGAAGTAGGAGTGTGATAATGATAATGTTTAGCGGCTATTTGTAGTAGGTAGGTACCTAAATTAAATGTGAAACGTTTTTGGACTTTGTATTATAAATAGCCAAACTAGGCATTCTTATACCTACCTACCCCTATTTAAAAAAAACTCCGTGCAAAAGACTACACTTTGTACGTTACTTCTGAGAAGTCAACGTATTATATTTATTCGCTGAGTGTCAGTTCTGTCGTGTCGTGTGTTTTTATATTACGCACTTTAGTCGAGTGGGAGATACGTGTATAGAAGAAAGATATGTGACACCGCGCAAGTCTTTGTTTGCTGGAGTATGTTGTATTCAGTATTCTGTGTCTTACTTACTGTCCAATGATTCTCGCTTCTACCACATAATTATTCCTAAATATTCGCCAGTATAACGAATACACCCAAGTAAGAAAACTTTTCAGCTATGTCAAATTGTGTTGTGTATATATTATGTGTTATTTAACTTACGCTTAAGTAAATCTACATTAATTTTGGTTATGTTGACCATGTCATATTTTCTGTATTAACTATAAGTAACATTCTGAATCAAATTCTATTTATTACTTATAATTAGATTAAATTTAAATTTGTTTGCAAGCTCGTTAAACAAATAAGAATGTGTAAATAAAGAATATTATAAAACGAATAAATATAGAACATTATCCAGTCAACTAATTGATTACACCTACCAATTTATTGTTTTATACTGCAATTGTTCCTAGTCCTTTAACCAACCTTGTAAGACTAAGGAATATATCATCAATTGATAAATTTGGTTAAATTAGTTAAAAAGTCAAAAGCAATATTCTTTTTTAAACTAGTCAAAAAATATTTATAAGAATGGCACGTGGTTAAGTGCAGTATTGTCTGAATCTCGCTGCAGACGTGGATTTAATGACTCGTTTATTATTTGTGACCTGCTCAATATTTAAAATGAATCTCTCCTATATTGTCGCTTATAATAAATAATCTGTTCCACGTTTGAAATGCTAGGGATTAAATCATCATTGATGATTTTCCGAATACTCGAAGACTCGAATGCATATTAATAAATACAACATTTCAACAATAATGTACTTCAGTGACGAAAAATATTGTTGACGTTAAAATGTAATCCCAAAACTTACGCCAGTCGAGTATTCCGGATACACGGAGATCCTCCTTATATTGGGAAGATAATTACTTCATTGAATATTACCTTATGCAGAATATTGAGGTTTATTTATATTTACTGTTTGGTGTGGCTATTCGCGTACTGTACGCGTATGAGGCATTTACAAATTTATATAAATTTAAATACTCTGTAGTCCCACTGGTAAGACTTTCCGGCAGGGCTACCAATAAATGCCAAACTTTACCTATACCGTGTTTGTATTACTTTTTCTACTGCCGGTTTTTGCTATACAATATGTATTCACATCGGTACCTGCAACCAAAATTTACTTACTACGAATTGAATTCTATCTGAAATGTACTTTAATCATAGGAGTTTAAAGCCGGCATTTGTGTGGAATGCGAATATTACGATTTGCAAATGAATTTCCACCAGAGTATACATAACTACCTTCTTTATGTAATTTATTATCTTCCCAATACGATAATAATATATTATGTAGTATGAACACATTCCTGTATGTATGTATTACAAATAAATGGATGGAAAAATAAAAGATATATCACAGATAAATGTATTTTATTTCTTAATTTTGACATCAAATATTACGTTATTACAATTAATTCAACAAATAAGTGTGTATCTACGTAATATAATTAAAGAAATGTTATGCATATAACTTATAAACTTAAATATATTTTGTTGATGTTGGTACAGCGCACAGTAAAAATAATACAATGTTTATTTCTGTTAAATATTTTTGATATCTAACATCTTTGGCTTAATGTGCATGGCTTGTACTTACATAATTATTTAAAAAATAGTTAAGGTTTTAGAGATCATAGCCAAACTAAAAGTTCGAGAAAGGAATAAGTAGGTTACAAATTGAAAAGTTTTATCAAATTATAAGATTGTAACCTAGGAAAGATTTTTCGTATTGCTTACATATTAACAATTCAAATTAAATTATAATTAACAGCCCATTTCATTTGCATTTCATTGCAATCGGATGTAACAAAGAAAGGAACATTCTTACAACATTCCAAAACATATTAGATTTATTTAAATTATAATCATCAAACAATGTGAAAGTAAAGATTATTTTTATGAGGCGTCATTTCAGTTGTTCGCCTAGGGATTAGCTCGGGTCGGTGGAGGCGCCGAGGGACTTCCAGTGATTCCACAATACCTACTGTTCCACAAAATAGGCGCTGTCAACGCAGCGACCATAAAAAGCGCTCGGATGATGGCAAATATTATTAATTAGATACCAGATTACAGATAACCCGTAACGTTTTAATATTGGACTAAATTGTAGATTGTTATTATTATAAACGATGACCACGGATGATTGATAAGATTTAGTTAGTTACATAGTTCAGAATCGAGACGAGTACCTACAACTAATAAGATTTTTCCATAAATATTACTGGAATAGTAAGTACACAACACGTCTTAAGTAATTACGATACGTAAATATCGTATTTAATATTGAAAATTAATACTAATTAGGTCACGTTAATAGCTACTCAACGGACAGTTTTAAGATATATTATAAACAGTCGACACTACAAAATTACGGGTAGGTACGCAATAAGCTCACTTCTCCACATAATCGTTAAGTACACGTTAATCTTCCCTTTCTATGTTGTTTTAAATGAAAAGAAATAGTCTCGATGGATTTCTCTATTTAATTAATTAATTAGCCTTGTGGTAGACCTGAAATTTTTTAATTTAATTTAATACACATTTAGTAATTGCTGAGGAACTAAATGCTTCTTTTAATGACGTTACCGTTGCAATGCGCGTGATACTCCCGCGTCTCATGCACGCTCTAAAGTACTCTTAATCCTCTTAAGAAGAAAGTTATTTGGTACCTTCCTTCCATAAAAACAAGTTTGTAGTATAAGTATTAACCTTAAGTAGCTAGATAGTTTCAAAGGTAGTGATTAAATAATTCTACATAAGACATCTAATAATAGGACATAAAGTACATAAAGTTATAATATGAAGAGAAACATGCGGATTTATTCGCCGGTAGTTTTAGAAAGATCGGCCTTGTACGCTGGCAGCTCCACATCGTCCCAGTGGAGTGTCACCTTATCGAAGAATCTGTAAATAGAAAATAAAATATTATAATCAACTCATTGTACTGTCATGTGTGATAAGATAAAAGTTTAAAGAAAAATGTGTGCTTTAGCTAGAAAGTATGACGAATTACGCGACAGTGCGACAGGCTAAGTTTCACCAGGCATGTCTCAGCGTCATATCTATGGTTCAGAACTCGCGCGGGTGCATGGACCGACTGGTGCCCGTTCCGGACGTTCGTCGCATCACGCAGCGCGCCGCTAGTACAATTTGGTTTCGAGGATGTACTGATGTACATGTACGGATGTACGGATGTACTGTTGCGTGTGAAAACCTGTACCACGCGCTCGCGCCAGTTTTGGCTGCTCGTACTATTCTTCAATATGACACTCGAGCGTGCACCCGTGCGAGTATTAGCGTATGCCCTAATATGGTCTTTTAAAATTTGAAACATAAATTAAGCTTCAGTAGCACTAAACCATTGAGAGAAAATACTATTTATTCCGTCATTGAATACACACATAACCAGAACTACAAAAAACATTTGATGAGAATGACCTTTCTTTCATGCGACATGGGCCGCACGCGCTGTGTAGGTACCTACCTAACCACGACCGCAGAAAATCTTCTAACACTGCTACATAATAAAAATACGTGCTGTCTTTGTGTCATACTGCCAAATCGTAGTTGACAATGTGTGTCGAGGTAACGGTAACGGTGAAGTGGCTATAATATGCGGCTAAGAATAGTAAATGAAATAAAAACAATGATGTATGTGTAATGTTATATAATTTAATGTATTGTAATGTATGTATTGTAATGTATGTATTGTAATGTATGTATTCTAATGTTTGTATTGTCATGTATGTAATGTAATGTTAATTTAATTAGATAAATTTAATTGTGAAATATTAGTGTTGTGTACCATTTTAATTGTTATATGTAAGTATATGTGCTTAATTAAGGAGTGTGCAAATAAGGTATCTGGTCCTGCCAGAGAAGTTACTGAATAAACTATTATAAAAAAATCCTCGACGGTCGATTTTCAGTAGATACCGAATAGAGACAGTTCTAGACTCGGACTAGTAATACAATTTGCCGACGACTGTTGTTAAGGTGCCTCTGCACTTGCCTTGTCTGGACGTCCGCCAGCACGCTCTTCTCGTGGTCCGACAGACCCTGCTGTACCACGTCGAGGGTGTCCAGCATCTGGCTCACGTTGCCGAAGCCGCACAGATTGGTGTCGATGTCTGGCTGGCTGAGCGTGAACCAGGTAGCAATACGGCCGAGCTCCACGTTCTTTGTCTGGAACATTTGTTATGCAAAAGATCAAACACTTTGTAGGAGGGATTAAATCTTCTTTATTGTGGCCACAATTAAGTTTGTGTGGTGATCACGACGATGGGGAAGATGTATCTTGTAACTACAAGCTACAACGACAACGGCAACGACAACTATCGTGCCTGTCATCTTGTTCGGCCGCTACACGGCTGTTAGTGCATTGTTAATTGATTATTTCAAAACTTATAAGCCGCTAAAACAAAAAATTATGTTTCTTTGTTTTCTTATCATGGGTTGAATTAAATATTTCTCTTTTCATTCATATCATTTAATTTCGAAGAAAATAAATAAAAACAAAAACAAAGTGTGCGACATCACTGCTCTGGAAAATTGATAGAATATGTATTGTCATCACAATGTACGAGTATTATTGACCCAAATGTTACAAGTGTCATTCGTTGAACAAATATCGACATTATATGATCATAGTATTGACGTCATTTGCCACTTAAGATTTTTAGATTAAGACAATTATCAAAGGAGGCATTTTAAATCAATCAATATAAAACAATAATAATATAACCTTGGTTTAATATAACCCTGCTTGGGCTGTGTTCTCTGTTTGGGATGGTTAATATTGACCGTGATTGGGTCGTGGTCACGTGCGACCATTGTTCTGACGGCTTGGCCGTGATATACGCCCAATGTTAAAAATGTAAATGTCAGGTGAGTGCACGCTGCCAGAGAGTAAAAAACTTACCAACAAATAAAATTGCAGTGTCTGCTTGTGATATTAAAGAGAAATAATTAACCCAGAACACAATTGTCAAAAAAAAAAAATCCAGTCCAGAACCGTATACAGATTCCGCCCCTGGATTGCTTTTTCCGTATGGCGGTCTCCGCCCGAGGACGAATCTTCGCCATTGGTTGTCAGTCTTTCGAACGACATGAGGTTACATACCCTGCAGTAATCAGACGCGCGACGGCAGATGGCCTTGATGTCGTCGCTAGCGGGGTGCCACGGCTGCGGGCCTTGGGAGCTTAATAATCCCATGCCGGTGGCCGCTGCGTTGATCACGCCAACGCCTTTGCTCTGGGGACACCGTGTTCATTAACTCGTCACCACTAAGAGCGTACGCTAGAACTCGCGCGGGTGCACAAAGCGAGTGTCCGCTACGGACGTCCGTTGCCTCAGGCAGCTCACCGCTAGTACAATTTTGGCCTCGAGCGTGTACTGATGCGCGCGAAAACCCGTCGCACGCGCCCGTCAGTTGGCGTTGCTAATACTATTCTTCAATACGGACACGCGAGCGAGCACCGGCGCGAGTTTTAGCGTAGGCCCTAAGGATCTCATCGTCGACTATCAGAAATACCTATCGACTAAGCCCTTCCGTTTGCAACGACTCTGCAAGGGTCCGATTTCGATTCTTTGACAGACGTTTATGTCATAAATAACTTTAGATAAGAGCTCGTTTTCGGGTCTTGGTCGTTGTTTGTGATGCCTCGTGTAACTCGTGTGTATGCACATAGCAACCCACAGTAACTCGTAGCGCGGAGGTATGAGTGAGAAAAATCATCAGTTGAAGTTGCAGCTTTGTCGGCAAATAAAGTATTTTCTATTCTATTCCATTATATAATCAAAATGCAATATATTATTAAATATCAACTACAAACAGACAAGAGCAGATAATTTGATCACTCTGTAGCCTTAGGTATTCCGGCTGTTTTTGATCCCAGCTGGGAGATGCTCATGAATTTACTCTACATTTACTCGCGCTAGCTAAGCTTCCCCAACGGAATCAAGCTATATAAGATGCGACACTTTGCCCGCAGCACTCCCGCGTAGGTTCCCTTATCTAGCCAACAGGAACCGTGCATTTATACGGGATAATGTAGTACTAGTCTATTTGTGTGCAAAAAATCACGTAAAGCCATTGCTCTGTTGCTGCGTGATGGAAGCGCAAGCCAACTAAAACACTTTCACATTTATATAATTTATTAGTAAGTATAACTAGGTCTCACCTTGAAGTATTTGGTGTACTTTTGAAGGCGGTTGTCAATGAGGGTGCCCTTGGCGTACGATAGTACAGATGATATTTTTACTTCCGACTCCTCGATCACTTCCTTAATGAGATCCAGGTCGTAGTCTGCGACCCCGATGAAGCGGGCCTTGCCGTCCCGCACCGCCTGCTCCAAAACAGGCAATGTCTCCTTCAGGACCACCGAAGTGTCCGGAGCGAATGTTATGTCGTGCACCTGCGGAATACGGGATAGGAACATATACGTCACCTTATCTTATACAATATCTGAGCTTCTCTCAAAGGACTTCTGATGTAACAATAGATGATACAGCCGATATACCTACAGATACCGCCGATATTGAGATTTCAATATTGACTAAGCTTTACTCGTACAGTAAGAAGACGTAGTAAATCATCGTATAATCGTATAAGGTAATGAAGTGAATCAAATAAAAATGTGTTGTTTTTCTTCATTTTTTTATTATGTAAGTACCTGTCTTTGTAAACAATTATCTATGTCCACTTATTGTAAACCTAAATTACCTACTATTATTTATGTATTCCATGCTGTTTTTTAGAAAACAACAGTTACGAAAGTTATTTAGTTAAGTGTTTGTGACAGAACATATGACCAGATTTGGCTAAACTCAGTCCCCTCGCCGCGTCTGTCTGTCTCAACGCGATAAAGTCAAAAACTACCAAACGGATTTTTATTTTGATAGATAATTCGTACAGATACCGAAGGAATTACAACATCATAAATTTAACGTGGACGAAGTCAAAGGCAACAGCTAGTGATGAATAATAGTGAAAATGTCAAAATTCAACCCGACTCTGTACGTAAATGCTAATGCAGCAATACCCGTTTAATTTACATTTATAAATGAGCTATTCTTTTACATTCCAAATTAGGGTTAGTATTATTTTATTATCTAATTTCACAAAAATATTTGGTGTCAATTTAAATAGCATTGCAAGATTCGAACATACGATAATGCGAAGCATTTATATTTAAATTTTATGGAGTTATTGGACTGTGTACAGAAATAAACTCGCTTGGCGTGGTTATCTGGTGCTTAAGTCTACTGGTCAACCGGGGATACATTTCATAGACTACTGTGGATGGCATAGCTATGAAAAATCAACAACGTCACCATTGTTGCTTTGTTCCAAAACATATTGACAGTCGAAGAGCAGGCTAATTAAATGGAAAATATCGCAATCGCACATTTTTTAATGAATCATATTATTTTGTAAATAGCGCCAGTTCCGAAATCTTAAGTCACGCCTTGTGACTCACAATCACAAGACTCACGGCTCACAACCCCATAAGCCATAAGGCGCTTCAGGCTTCATTCAAAAGATAGATTTAATTCAGAATCGCTACATCGCTATGTACAAAAGTAGTCGCTCAAAAGCAAATGTGTGCACTTCAATTTTCTCTTGGCTTATGATGTTTGACACCAATTATAAAAGGACCATGTAAGAAATTGATGCCTTATTCAAAAAGTTATACAAAAGTTTGCATTTTGTTACCGGCTGATTCATTCATCATCAAACCCGCGTTTCTGATATTCGAAATACAAAGCCTAAGCACGTAGTAATATTTATTATTCATTTTGTCTAAGCACGGCTGTAGCGCAGACAACCCGCTTTCAATCGGTCATCAGATTTACGAGTATGTCTGAAAGCCTTCGGTAGCGAACGATTTTGGTCGATTTCTACCCGCCTAAATGCACACGTCGCTACGGGCGTCTCTCTGCATCTTTTTAAGGTCCGATGGTTTGTGGATCGTTTTTGTTGATGTCCGGAATAACCCGAATAATCTTTCCTTTTTTTTTTTTTTTCTTCTTTTCTTTCTTTTTTTTTTAATCTTTTTTTTTTATTACCTTTTGTGGGCAGCTGTCAGTGAGGAACCTAAATAAATGGGGGAAGAGGACGAATGCGTTGTTTGGAATTATAGCTTGACGTCTAACCTGAATCAAATCAACGTAGTCCAAGCCAAGGAGGCGCAGCGTGTTGTCCACGGCAGCCGCAGTCTTCTCCGCCGAGTAGTCGAACATATTGTCAACGTTCTTTTCATATCTTCCGACCTTGCTGGCGATGACGAACGACTCCCTAGGGACTCCTTGCAGCGCCTACAAATATACAATACATACTGTCCAAGAGTGGGATAATACAGTAAGTATTATACAATTGCATATACATAAGAAAGTACGATATAATTCGCTATTTTGATAGATATTTGATTAATGACCGCACCTCCATAATGTTACTGTGGTAGCACTTTAAGGAGTTCAGCAATACCATGGGAAATCTTTAGAATGTACTAGTTTCTCTACCTACTATGCTACGCGTGCGCCAATTTTCACAGGCTATAAATAAAATAATGTGTGTCTGAACACACTTTCGCGATTTTTACAGCTTTTTGTGGTCTTAATAGAAACCTTTTCTTAGATATCGTAAGGCTTTTGTCGAGTATAAGAGTGCTTTCAAAGCAATAGTGTCGCTACCTAATACTGTAGAATACTATGCAATACAATGCAAATATTCTATATCAACAACAAAGAGAAACACAGTAAAAATAACTGAGTAAAATTTACACAAAAGACGGTAGAATTAATTTAAAAACGCGTAAATAACTTTGACGGACGAAGAAAGTGGCCGTTCGTTTAAGCTTGTTAGCGAAGAAAACGTGCTACTGCCTGTACAAAAAATTAATTAACAATGAGAATAGACAAAAGAAGGCGCTAAGTAGCTGCTAGCTGCTGAATTGCGCTATCGAATATATTTTAAGTATTATTAATACATCATTGCCTGTAGGTAGTAGAACAGAAGTCAAGTCTTAATGCATATCAGGTGATACACGCTTAAAGTGACGTCAGCATCTTCTTAAATCAACAGCATCTATAATGATACCTATCGCTTTCAAGAGCAGCGCCTGAAATAAGGGCGTTAAGCCGATCTTGTGAAAAAGAGCAAAAAAAGTTATGTCCCATTTTAACATCACATTACATTACATGCCCAATTACAGTATTTTTAGTGAACTCCTGAATTTAGGGGACTCTTTAGTAAGTGTCACCTTAATATTGGTTTAATAGAATAAAGCCTCCAACCGATACCATTAAAATACCCCTAAATAAGTTTTAGGGTAAAAAGACACCAAGGATAACCAATATTAAGGAGTCACTTAGTCCTCCTAAGTACTCTAAATTGAGGAACCCCCTAAAATTATGGGATGAGTATTATACGGCATGAGTACTACCTATACTTTTATCAAATACAGTAGTCGTCAATATAAGCAATACTGCAGTGCGCCTGGCTAGTTTCATAATATTTTCAAAGTCCATACTTCCCAGCAACACGGCATTATGCCCATAAGTCGCGAATCGACCGCACTCAATAATCGGCATACATATCACAAGACACGAGGCCTCTTAAGAGCTGAGTTTAGTTTATTAGCTCACTCAGCTCAAATAGCAGCTCAAGTTTTGTTTGTTAAATAATTCAGCTTCTTAAGTTGTTATTTATGAGCCTACTGAAACTGAGATCTGTTTATTAATACGGGCCCTGTATAGTCCTTGCCAAAAGACAAGATTCAGTATACTACCTGTTGCGTCTGCGTTTTCTACTCGAAGTTGTACCTAATGATCCAATTTACGGATTCAAGAATTATGACCATGATATCTAATGAAACGATATGAATGGACTTGATTGTTTTATGTCTAAATAATAAAATTATCACTACCCACCAATGGCCGACTACTATACATGGGTGTCCTCTCGGAATGAGGAGGATTTAGGCCATAGTCCACCACGCTGGGCAACTGCGGGTTGATGGATTTCACACGCGTATCAGCTCAGGCATCCCATGCAGGTTTCCTCACAATGGGTTCCTTCGCAGTTATGGATATTGATATGGCGATTGATTGCTTAAAACGCACATAACTCCGAAAAGTCAGACGAATTGAACACCGGGCCTCCCGAGTAGGAAAGAGGCCGAAGTCTTAACCACTCAACTCAGCTATCACCGCTCTACATACGACATAACTACCTAATATCAGGGGCAATTGATGTGGAATATGGCGTATGAGTTGCAATTACAATAAATAGAGTACACTTTGTACCTAAACACTTGACACTCGACGATGATTTCTATCGGTATTTATAGATGGAACTAACTTTTGCTCGCGGCCCAGCCCGCTTGACCTTCATCAATACACAGTAAGTTTCATACCGATTGCTAGGTGGAATAACCAGTGAACAGCTACGACTGGTGTGGTAGGTAGATACTTTAATGGTATTTATTGTTGGCTATTGATGTCTAGTAACATACTCATTTCTGAGGGCTGAGAGACATGGTCGCTTCTTGTATGAGGGTGCAGGCAACATTACCTGCAGACCGAACCAAAAATTCTAGATCTTACTGCTTACTAATGTTTACAAATAAATGCGAAAAATTGTGTGTTTGTTTGATACGCCTTCACGGTTAAACCATACAACCGATCTTCGTAGAATTTGGTTGAGAGATAGTTTGATAGAAGGACATAACGTATACTTATTGACCTGAACATTAAATTTGTACAGATCCCGAGGGAGTGACAACCTCATAAATTAATGCAGACGAAGTAGCGGGCAACAGCTAGTTCAAAATAAACTAAAAACCCAGCTGCAAAAGCACTTAACTGAAAAGAAAAAAACTCGCGCTAAAAATATGATAATTTTAATAGCTATCGCACGGCGGCTGCGGCGCGAGGATAAGCCTATAACCAAAATATTTTTTATAGGTAGTTTGGAAGTAAAATCTTTCTACTACATACTTACATACATAATATGTTTTCGCGTTCATAATCTAAGGTTCTTATAAAGTACCCTAATAATGTTTTCTATCTATATGTCTATAAGAACTATATCTGTTTATATAAAAAGTTAATGTTTGTTTGTTCAAAATCGCAAACATCGTTGTGAAATGTTTACACAGTTGTAGGGACTAATCATATAAGCGCGTGCTTTTATTTACTTAATTATTATATATTTTTTTAAAGTATCAAATTCATTTCAACATAAATTCAACGCGGACGAAGACGCGGATAACATCTGGTATAATATAAAAGCGAAAGGTCACATCACTCACTCACTCACTTATTCTTCTTAAACACGAAATCTCGAAAACTACTTGAGCTATGAACCCTTCAGACCCTGCCTCGGAATTTCCCTTGTGTTATGATGATTTTAATTTATAAAGCATGTAAAGAACAGATGCAATGTACCGTACCTTTCCGAAGGTCCTCTCGGAGCTTCCTTGCCCGTACCAGGGTCCTGTTTCGAAGTAATTAACTCCGTTTTTCATAGTTTCCTGTATTAGGTTCACGCCTTTTGCCTCATCGAACGTTCTGAAAAAATATATAAATTTAAATCTTAGTGATTCTCTCAATTTATCGCCTGTTAGCACTATTGACGAAAACCAGCGACTGGGAAAAACATAGACAAGTAATTACCGCTCAAAAATGACCACAGTAAAAGTCAAAGATCAAAAGGGAAGGAGCCTCAAAATTTAACATCAAGCGTAGTCAGTCAATGGTCGTCCGTCAGTGCCTGGTGCTTTATTACTCATTGCTATCTTCGTTTGTATTAAACAGACTGTACGAAGACGATAAAGCTTAATGAATACCGCCTTTTGTAGGTGAAAATCTTACGGCGCGCAGTTATAACTAACTACGGAATCGGACGGTGCCACATAAGAATAGCAACACTGTGCAGTTGATGTAATGCAATATTGTATTATTATTTGAAAATATTTTTCAAATATGTATAGAAAGAAAGAAAGAAAGAACTACTACTTATGTACAACTTAAATAATTATTTTATAATACTGCTAATAAAACAATTAGCGGAATGTTGTTTAGATGAGTGTTACTTTGTGATATTACGTCATCATTAAAAATCAATTAAAATCAAACATCAACATAAACCAACAAAATACCTTTTTAATCTATCAATAGCAAATAAAGTTCATCCATCCAGTCACCTATCAGCTTTTGAAAGTCCACTGTTGGATATAGGACTATATCGACAAAAAACACACTTTTAAACGCCGTCTTTGATTAGATTACAGTTTATATTAGACCGTTAACACGATAATATTATGTTCCGCGCATATTATGTTCAAAGAAATGCTTCCATGTGTTCGCTGACGAAAACCACCATAAGTGAACTGGAAACTTGAACAATTTGCAAATAATATAGGAATTGCATATTATAACGTAGCGCACGACACAGATTATTTTGTCGTCTGTTGAATTTTGAGGCGATTCTTTCGATGAGCATCCATATACCAAGAAGCTACTGCAAGAAAGTCTATCTCATCGTGAATGAATAATAACCTAGAAGCCCCAAAATTTGTAGATTGACTGCCGTGGAACCTGGCCCGTGTTGCCCAATAAGACAAAATGTATCCAAACTAATTTCCTAGATGTGAACTTGCTCGGGACTTCCCGAATCGTCAAAGCTAGGGTCTTCTAGAATAGTAAAGCCTGAATGATGAACGAATAGCTCATGAAAACGCAGAGGATAATTGTTCATATTATTAATTACCTCATAAATTATAAATTTTTAACACGATCACAGCGGATCACACTTTTGCAGCGGAAACGGTCACGTAGACATCACGAAGATTGAGTACCAACATGATGAGGATGTGCCCCATAGTACCAGAGTTATAAGCTTTAATTTTATTTTGTCACATATTTTACACAAAAATAATAAGTTTGAGTAGCAGCACGACGGGGATGCGCTGAGTAGTGTCAGAGATATAAGCATTCAAAAATTTTATCACTTGGTCAAATAGACACCATAGGCATAGGCATAGGAAATAATAGTTGCACAAGTAGTAGTAGTAGTAAGTAATTACATAGTAGGTACTTATTTCTTCCATGACAGATACACAGTAAATCATATATCTCACACAATGTATTCGGATAGCGTTCTAGCGAGCAGGCAACGCGTGAATTGTCTACAGTGAATTGTCTTGAGTTGTGTATTTGACGTTTGACATTTGATCGAAACTCGTCATGGCAGTAATTAAGATGCTCTTGTAGTAAGAAAGGAGTGCACAATCTGTTAGAGATATTTCAAAACTCATATCAGGCCAGATTCGTCAGGTGGTAGGACCTATACACGGTTCGCCTGGGGCGGTACCG
>DWLO01000550.1:0-19512 GCA_018245335.1 Dalla quadristriga | reverse complement strand
TGAACTGCGTTTACTCGAACGCCAGGCGCGGATAGATTCCGGACGCTGTGTGACCGGACCACGCACCCATTTAAAATGAATACGGACACCGAAGAAACCTTTAGTAGTAAAAAAAATCAATTAATTAAATTTTTACCTACCCCGATCGAAACGACATCGCAGCCCGAGATTTCCAGAATACGCCCGCCACAAGTGTCATGCGAGGTCCATCGATCACGATTCAGCACGGTCCGCCAGCGAGCTACGTAATACCCCAGGGGACTTTTTATGGGGAATTAATTTGCTTTTAATACTGGTCTCGGGGACCCGTTATGTAATGATGTCAAGTTCGTGAGAGGTCAAGACGAATAAGTCAATGTCAAAAGTTACCAAGCGTTGATTGATTAAGGTATGAAATACGATCACAGGTTATAATGAGAAAGTGAGAAGGAAGGCTTCGTACTCGAGCAGTGATGCATAAATCGCTTAGAATACAATACAAAAATTATTTATTGTAAGTGTACAATAAAGTGAAGTAAAGTGGAGTAAATAGTGATTTGACACCTTAAACATTAAAAAAAAAGAAAACTTTGTCTGGTTCTGTCCTTTCCGTTTCTGTATTTCCACCCAAAGGTTGTCTGGAAGAGATCGCTGCCTAGCGATAAGCCCGCCTTTTGTGCAAATCCGATTAGCTATTAATTTAAGTTTTTACTGTATTTCTCTTTGTTTGGTGCACAATAAAGAATTGTATTGTAAATAGAATTGGTCGTAATATCGCTTGAAGAACCAGAATAGCGGCTACCATTTAGAAGAACCTGTAAAGGTACGTCTCGGAGTATTTCCGTACGGGAAATAGTTTGTTGATAACAGTAACGCCGCATCTGTGACCAGCGCCGAATATTATAGTGTTAATGTTTTAGATTAGACGTTAATAGGCTGCAGATATCTATATTTAAGATGATCTGCACAAGTCCCAGGACTAATCTCCTATATAGATCACTATATATATTATACTATAATTTATTTTTTAAATGCGAACTTGTTTTTGATGGTTTGTCCTTCTTTCACGCTGCTACCAAACTACGTGTCGACGTACAGACGTTTTGTGCATATACCTAATTTCGGATACAGAAAAATGTCGAGAAAAATTACGAAAGGTTTTCGCCGTTTATATCTATCAAAAACTAGGAACAAGAAATGTTTAATATATCTAAAAGTTCCGTCATTTTACTGTCAAAAGAGTTAATGAATGACATTTTTCAAAAGCGAGAGGGAAGCGTAACTTACGAGTATAAGTTTTCTTAACAAAATCCGCAAATCAAAAAGTGGGAACGTAACCTGTGTGTATCAATAGTGTTAGGCACATCGTCGAAGAACGGGGTGGACATGGATTTGTGGACTGCGGTGTAGACGCTGATGTCATCTGTCATGGCCCATGGCTTATAAAAGACGAGCTGGCGTGAGACCGCTTCCTCTTGTTGCCCAGCCTTAGTGCTGAACTGACGTATCTCTGATCTGACCATAACGAATTTCTATCCTTTTCACTGTAATTTTGATGACAATAATAACCGATACATTTTCGTTGTAGTTCTTTCATTTTATATTAAAAAGTTTGGATTAGCTATTCTGTAATTTCATATCCTCTTCTGGTTCCTAATAATAGAGATACGAATCATCAGCCTTTACATAACATAGTTACTATAATAGTCGGTAACTGTTGTTCAGATTGTGCTTTGTACCAATTAATAACCGCCCACAGACCGCAATTATAAAAACGAATGGCGTACAGAATCGTTTTGGAGACCGGTTGCGTCACAACAATACTTTGCAGATAAAAGATTTGTTTGACAGACAAATTAACTGTTATTATGTTGGCTGTCTATAGACATGAAGCGGTCATAGACCATTTAACCAATAGAGTATATGAGTGTAGTTTAAATTTGGTTGAAATATATTTTTAATTATTTAACGTTAAGACATTCAATCTGAGCCATTATTTTCTTATTTTGTTCCCTTTTAATGGCAAACATTAGTGATGGGGAAACTCTAATCACTTACCTTGAACGTGCGTTCAGTTTCTTCTTCCTTTTGATTTTTTTCTTGAGAAATTTTGAAATTTGAATTTTGAAATGATTTTTTACTTTCAATTTCTTTCTGCTTCCCTGTCTGCGCGCGCGCGGTAAGTTTTCGGGAGGAAGTGCGAGGGGTGGGGGAAAGTATGGCGCCCTCGCGCCAATGACGCCGCTGACGTTAACCAATCAAATGGTGCCGATATATATTGTCTTGTATCTATAATTGAAAATTGTACGTCGATGGACGTGTTCACAGTATGATAAATCATATCTTATCTTATCTTACTAACAGTCCTAACACGCACACTCCTATGACTAACGAATCGAATATTCTTCATAAAACCTAATTCTAAGAACTAACCAATTAACAGTCCCTCAAACAGTCCTATTCGAAGTTAAGGCCAGATGTCCACAGTCGGCGGATGGTGGGACTGCATGCCCGTTTGCTATCATTACATAAATGGTAAATCAACAGTAGAAATACTGACTTACAGTCAACTTTTAAAATGATCCGCGCCGAGCTCTTCGCTCGACCTTCAAAAAACGGATCGCAATTACAGTCCGATGTTTAACATACCAAAAACACTCCCATGCCCGAATTCCCCATAGACGTGGGGATAATGGGCCGTAATTGCCAGCTTCCAGGCCCCGCGGCTAGCGCGCAGGTAGGAGCGGTTGTTTCACCGGTCGCACCACTTTTCGGCGGTCTTTGGGAGACGATAGCTCGGTTCGGACGTTTGTTTTAAATTAAATAACAAACACTTGTAGCGGCGCAATACAGTAATATGAGAGCACCGCGCACAGGAATGCTGACTACGCAACATAATACAAGCAGCGAATATTGTCAACTATGTCATACAAAGACCAACCAGTCGGAAGACAAGGTCTGAAACGCGGTAGGTACTGAAGCCTTCTACAACGTAGGTATACAAGAATCCACAAGGAGCATTCGAGGTTCGGCCTCCGGGCATTAGGATTCGTCCGAAAAGAGTTCACCGCTTTCTGTCCAATTACTAATAGAAAGTTTAAAAATCAAAATATTTAAAATTCAAAATACCTAATTAAAATACAAACTGATTAAAATGCAAAATAATTAAAATTCCAAATAATTGAAATTCAAATCTTTGTATTTCATACACTTGAGAAACGTCACAATAGAAAGTGAAAATAAAAAGTTATAGATAGATAACATGCAATATGTCACTGATCCAAATATCGCTGACCAATTAATGTTGACACGTATATGTCACGATAGACAATACCTACCTATCTTAGTCATCGGCTTTAAAAAAAAAGATAGATCGTGGAATAATCTAGGTTTACTCCGCTGCATTAATACATAAAAACTTGTTGTTAGGAATGTCAATATTAATGTTTTTTATAGACGTAGGTGATAAATTAAGAGCAACTCGTCACCGTATATGTCTAGCAGCAATTAACGCTGAATTGAGAGAAACTGGTTAGCAGATTCGAAAGCAAAATCGGTCGCACAGGGGACTGTCTGCTCGTGGCAGCGTATGCGCCTAACATAGCAGTTCGAAGGAGACAGATAGACATAAGACTGCTATTATAATTAGACTGAAGTAGTAATTTTATTAAGAGTTTTTTAATTAAGTTCATATAATACAGTTAGATAGATGAGAAGGAGATAAGGAGAAGCTACGTCAATAGTAATTTTATTAAGAGTTTCTTAATTAAGTTCATATAATACAGTTAGATAGATGGGAAAAAGATATGGAGAAGCTACGTCAAAGCTGCTTTAATAATAATAATAAAAATATATCTTTATTTGGAGGTATACACAAATTATATGTATGTATGTATGTAGTATATGCAAATTGTATACACAAACATTGTGGTTTTAAAAGGCTTTAATAGAGTTTAGGGAAACAGCGCGACGAATGGATTGAGGAAGAGTTCTAGCGACAGTAACGATGAAGGTATTATGATAGAAAGAAGAGGAATGCAATGGAATGCTGAGCGCATGGGGGTTAGTGGAGGGATCACCATCCCATCGCTTTGCTGGACCACCACCCCATCGCTGTGGTGGACCACTTACCACTTCTTACCCACCGATTTGGTGAACGAATTCAATTTTTTTTGTTATGGTTATAAGATAGCAAACGGACATGCAGCTATACCCATCCGCTGCCGCCCATGACATCTGTGACAAACCTCGAATAGGACCGTAAAGGGAACTGGAGGTGTTAGTTGGTCAGTATTCGTTAGTAATAAGGACTATGGGGAAAGGACTATTAGCGAGTGTAAGTCCTCTTAGTCAGTGTTAGTAATAGTCCTGTTCGAAGCTGGTCACAGATGCGTTGCTACATACAGGCAGGCAGGTATACAGGCTCTACCACCTACCACCTATGTAATGTAGATGGATTTCACTTCATTTGCTCTAAGCGTTAAATGCTTGATGGTTGTCGCTCCGAGCACGAGAAAGTGGCTCGGCTCGACGCCGCTCGACACTTAGGCAGGAATCTAGGCGTAGCTCCTTAAGGCCAGATGTGCCCACCTCGCGTATAAGGCTAAAGATGGTTTTTCTTTCCATTTTTCCGTAATACTTCCCTAACGTGTAAGCAATCGTGTTGATTAGCAGCTGGGGCTCTATTATCGAATCGCTCGCCTCGTGTCGACCGCTGTTTTTCGAGTAATTTTCGTTCGACATCGAAAATTCCGTGTTTTTGAATCGCTCGACTGCAACGAGTGGTCCCAACCACTTTTTGGGCGAAGCGAACCATAGAATAAACGACAAATATGTGTCGCTTGGCCAAACTACGCACCGAAGGGGTTGTACTGAAAATAAGCGCTGCTTGCTTTTTCGAGCCAGTAGCATTATGCTGAGTACAGAACCTTTTGCTGCGTGACATTGCAATGTAGATAAGACACAAATGAAAATGTATATTGTAGAATAGGCAATTTATATACCATAAAAATTAAAATGATTCTACATATTTATTATTGTTACATTGCAGTGTTACGAACAAATTAAGTCATTTCTTTCTTTCTTTCTTTCTTTCTTTCTTTCTTTCTTTCTTTCTTTCTTTCATTACTGTAATTGCGAGTCTGTAAGTGTGCATTTGTAAGTTTTATTTATTACTTAAAAATCATTTCTTAAATGACTAATCAGTCGTCATGCGACTTGGAAGTCGATATGACGTAAGTCGCATGCGACGCTATTATTACTAACGAGCGATTCAATAATAAAGCCACTGGACGTTAGAAGTAATCGGCTTCAATTAAACTAAGGTTCTTTCGTAATAATAAAGTTCTTCTAATCATTCTTGTGCTATTATAAAATAAACAGGTAGTAGAATTTCTTCTATTTGAAGATTGTCACAGATGCGTTGCTACCCCTGAAGAGTTAGGCCTCTTGGATAAGTGTAACCGGCATCCACACTTGTTGAAAAACAATAATTTCATGGGTGTTCTTTTAAATAGAATTAGGCTTACTAACGAACAAGCATACGGGGGGCCACCTGAAGGTAAGTGGTCACCGTCGCCTATGGACACGCAACACCAGAGGAGTAGCCAATGCGTCGCCGGCCTTGAAGGAGAGCTCTTTTTACGCCTCTTTTGGAGAACCCCAAGTCATAATCCACTGAGAAGACCTCAGACGGAATCTCATCCCGTAATTTACGTGTGCGTCAAAATGATTGCGCGAACCGTTTCGTGGAAGACCGCCACGTGTGGCGGTGGTACCGCCCCGGTCGATCTGTATACAGCAGGCCGATTGCTTAACTTGAAAGCGATCGGGAAAGGGATTGGTTTGCAATCGCAATGATGCGAGCCATTCGCATTGATGTGATATTTCATGCAAATTTGAACATTAAAGACGTCGGATTCGCAATCAATGACATTTGAAGGCGACATTTAATCTGACAGCCCTCGCAATCGCTCCCGACACATGTCAAATTCAAAGGCAAATTCGTTCATCGCCTTGAAAGCTATGGTCACGGCGACTACGTTCGCCTTCGAATGTCATTGATTGCGTTTCCGACGTCTTTAAAGTTCAAATTTGCATGAAAAATCACATTAATGCGAATGGCTCGCATCATTGCGATTGCGACCCAATCCCTTTCCCGATCGCTTTCCAGTTACGCAATCGGCCTGCAGGTGTGAAGAAAGATTTTGTGATGTGCAGTTAGTGAAAATGTTGCTTCATTCACATATACTTACATTCAGCGCACCTTGGCTTCCGTACAAATTGCCGCGGCTAGCTCTACTATTCATGTTATACCTTTGATTTGCCTTAACAATAAAAAACATTGGGTCAAACAAAAATATCAAATCAAAAACAAGTCAAAGTTATATAACTGGGAGTTTAAATTTGTATTTGTGAATATTACTTTTTCAATTTTAAGTAAATATAATTCTTGTTACAAAATATTCGCAAATACATATTTGATTAAAGAAAACTAAATGGAAAATACAGTCTTATTAAAACAGTGCAATATTGTGATTTGGATGTGACAACAAGGCTCAAATTAGGAGTAACTTTAGTTTGTGCACGTTAAAAGTAGATGTGGAATTCAGCTAAATCCTTACCATTCTCGGATTTACTTATTTCTTGAGGTGCAATGTCAGTTGTGGATCATGGACGAAACATTTTGTTTGTTACTTATTATCAAGCAAGTTTAGGTGGAGTTGATGGGTTGTTACAAAAGTGCCTTAAAAATTAAAACTCAGGGCAACTTGCATTAATAAAACGTTTCATATGCGTCACCAGGCAATACTACTTTCAAAATAAGAATTTTTGTATATGGCAAAATATACTTGATTCAGGATTATACATTAAATTATATATTTACCTGGGAAACCCTTATCTGCGGATTCGGTCGTCTCGCGCCACGTTCAGGAGAAACTTCAGTGTCGCTGAATGGATCTGGTGTTTTCGATTTACGGGATTTTGTCCTTTCACTACTTTCACCACGTTTGCTTCTGAAGAATCTACATTTGAACAGAGAATTTTTTTTTAAGACCGTTAGCGGCCCTGGAAGCAGACTGACTTGATGCTTTATATACTAGGAGATTATTAAACGGATTCACGGATCAAGCATGATACTTACTTGAAAGGTGATCGTCCTCTTTTCTCCTTCTTATCATCCACATTTTGGACGCCTAATTCATACTTAGACATCTCAGC
The DNA here is from genome assembly GCA_018245335.1 of Dalla quadristriga. Classification (NCBI taxonomy): domain Eukaryota; kingdom Metazoa; phylum Arthropoda; class Insecta; order Lepidoptera; family Hesperiidae; genus Dalla; species Dalla quadristriga. The sequence continues at coordinate 12,312 of DWLO01000550.1, read as the reverse complement.
TTCGCTTGTCGAGCGATGCATACCATTGACTTGGCCTGTATAAAGGAAAAATACGTTAGGGCTTTCAACACAATCGGCAACATTTAGTCAATTTAGTTGATAAAACCTGAAATGACTTGAATGTGCTTTGGTGAATTTATCATAGTTTTGTATGGGTATGATTAGATCACGAAGAAATATGATTGAGGTCACCGAGATTTATCAAAGTTATTCACATCAAAAGATCGCTGAGTTACACATTCAAAAAATGAATTTAAAACCACCTCTTCTCTGAAGTAAGTTGAAAATTATCTTCACCAACAAAATAGCCAAGCACTTACTCGTATATGATACGAAAGTATTCTTCTACACAGATTTGTAGAAGAATACGAAGTGTGAGAAAGCCAGAGCTACGACATTGAAGAGAAAGGAATAACAATATACCAAATCATACATGCGTCTTGACTAGGTTCTTTTGACACAAATTAGTAAAATGAATATGGTAGTGAGTACCTACATTGTTGTAGATTAAATAACTAGGCTGATAAGATCTGTAAATCACACTTGGGTGTCTGCTATGAATCAGTTTATGCATCACTTTTAGCAGCCGCTTGGTATTGGTACTTGCTAATTTGTTTCTCCTTTATCCTCAATAGCCGCATTGCAACGAACAACACAGAATGATGCCCAAATATCGGCGAATAAGTTAATACGAAATCCTTTGTTTAAAAGAAGGTTAGGACGAATAAGTTGAAAGTGTAGTTCCCAATCAGAAACCTGGTTGCAAATTGTAATCCTGTATCGTGACTCCTCGAGTAATCGATCCTTTTCTTGGAGGTTTGGTGGGCTGTCTCTTCACTTTGGAAGTCATTTGAACGTCCTCTTGATTCTCATCGTAGTGGAGACCTTGGGTCGGAGGGGGAGAACAAAAGTCAAAAAGGGTCAAATAAGCGTATTACAAGGTCAAACTGTAAGGCGGGTGTTGATGGCGGGCGTGAAATGCAATAAAAAGGTTTCAGAATGCGGGAATTCAATCCTTGTGATAGCTAAAAACTAAGGGCTAAATAATAACTGTCCTAGCTTGGATTTATGTGGCAGATGTTGATGAGATTCTTGACTAAATTAAATGATGCAAATGAAAAGAAATGCGCAGGTACATATTAAAAAGTGAAACATTGAGGATCATGAGGTACGTACCTATAACATTTTGTACAATTATTTTGAAGGTAACATCAAACGTTTAATGACAACATGCGAAATGATTGATGTACAAGATGATGAACAGGTCACGCAGCAAGAGTGAGGTTGACAAAGTAGTCATGAATAACGAATTGTGGCCAGGGGGGTAATTGTGTAACGCAGGACAAGACTTTCGGTATCGCCTTCATGTGATTTTTCGTGCAATTTTGAACTTTAATGACGTCGGTCGGCTTCTCCAACGGTACCTGGAAGCCGATTTTTATCGCAATCGCAATAAAAATTCGCCAGGTATTCAACCGACATTTTTAAAGTTCAAATTTGCACGAAAAATCAAATGAAGGCGACACCGATAGTCTCGTCTTCAGTTACACAATGAACCAGCAGGATGAGTTTTATCCCCGTGCCAGCATTTAATAAAAGGCTAGCTATACAATCAACTAGCTATATCAATAAATTCGCTGCGACATGCTGATTATTATCTGGTTGGCAAGTTTTGTTCTTCCACCTGAGATTAGTCACATAATCTGTAACTCAGTAGGTAGGTATCTGATACATTGGTACTTCTTCTTTGTCCCTATCAGTGTGCTTAGCAATAATATCATTCAGATATTTCACTGACTTCAAAGGATTTATATTTCACAGGATGATTAAAATTTCAGATTTAAGTTCCACCATTCCCATATCCGCTTTAATGAATTTATCATACAGGAGACCCACAAATCGTTTAAACATTGTCACTATGCCAACCTCATCAGTTGCGCAACCAGTAAAACTATGGACAGACCTTTGATATCATTCATGGTGAACCCGCTCCTCATGATCTGGTCTATGTGTGCGGGCATCTGGGCTTCCGTGGCTTCCTTCATGAGGATCTGTTGACGATCCTTGATCTCCACCCAACGTCTGGCTTTCTCGTGTTCGCTGCGAAGTAAAGGACATGAGATGATGTTGTTATACCAGGTGGTAGAAAAAGTAGGAAATGACAGTTACCACAGTCGCACCCATTCCTGGGATAACTGTTTTTCAACAATTGCGATCCGGTCGGAAAGGTGTGAATACCGGTTCACTTATACAAGAGGCGACCACCTCAGTCCACAGGGATAGGAACGCATCTTTGAACAGCTTTGAACAGGACAAATACTATAGATTACTAATATTTACTAACAGGACATAACTCACACTAATAGGCCTACTACTAACGAAACCTCACCAACTTATATTCCTTATACATATATTAACACGGCTAACTAAACAGTCCCTCGTACATTTCTAATCGAGATTTGTCACAGATGTCCAGGGGTGGCAGATGGCAGTGGATGGAACATCACCGGCGTAATGGGTTGTAGATGATGATGAAGAGGTTTAAAAAAATTACTCAATGAACTCCGCTTGGCATATAACGGGCAGCGAAAGACGAAGGAACTCCCAGTTGGCTTTCTCCATAGTCTCGAAGGTGTTGTGAGATATCTTCATGCAAGGTGGGGTGTCTGAAACAAATCGATACAGTTGGCAATGTTGGCATATCTGTAAACCTTGTTGTATATTATCTGAATAGTTATAGCGGTTTGTGTAGGCATACTGAAGTGATCATAGTCTTGCTGTTTGAGTCTTAGTCTTATAGACAAGGTAAGCAACCTAGGGTGCGGACGGGTATTGGATTGGTGAACACAAGTGGCGAAAACTCATAAGCATTTAGTTACTTCGGTGGGTTCGCTAAGAAGCCAGTTCAGGTGGCTATCTTTTGATAGCTTTATTTATGTCTTGTCAAAAGCCTTCGAGAGATCTAAAACATTCCAAACTCTGATTGGGCTCTAACCCGTTCACCAATCCGCTCTGGAAGTTAGTGTTGGAGCGCCAAGTAAATTTAGTTTTAGGAGGGCTAATGAATTGTTGCCAATACATACCAGAGCCAGCCGGTATTCTGGTGACATCGATCCTTGTGTCAGCCATTTCGTCGGTGTTTTCAAAAATCGGCTGATCCTTCGTATACCAATGCGTTACGTCACGTTTCATGTTTCTGAAATATTAAAAACACCACTTTGAAACCAAGTAGCAAGGTAGAAGAGCAATTTATGATTTTCATTTCACGAGCAACTTTTCAGTTCTCAGGAGATAGCCACGCATGTGATCGATTTCGAATAGGACTAATACTAATGGACGAAACCTCTTTAACCATAAACAAAGCGTCAATTTCATGATACTTACACACAGAATGGTTCGTAGCCTTCCTGCAAGCCGCAAGTCGTGAAGTATTTGAGAGAATTTACATCCTGGCCGTACGTCAGTCTGAAATAGAAAACGAGCGGTATCACAGCTCTACTCCTGTTCATATCGAACTCAAGAATGCCCAGAAATCTGCTTGCAACAAAAGGACAAACAAAGAGCTATAGATTTATAAAACAAAATGGTGTAAAAACTCATCAAGCAGAAAAGATTTCGTAAACATTAATGACTTCACGTAATCCTTTTTGTTGATTGGACCATTCATTATTTTCTTACCTCGCTTTTTGACCTACTCCAAGGGTACAAGCCGGCACGAAGTTATCGCCCTGGACGTCAGCGAAAGTCGTCTCCCCGCCCAGGGCATCCATCAATAGTTCACCGTTGAGCGAGAAACCTGATGCGTTAATTCTGTTAAGTTCTATAGCAATTTCATCGGTAAGAATAAATCCTTGTGCGAAAAACCAGTGGTTGTCAAACATTCTAAAGTTGAAACTTGAATTTTAATAAATATTAATTTTTTATATCTCTCCCATTATTATTAAACATTATCGGTGTTTTAATTTGTAGTTAAAAAAAATTGTAAAAATCTCCCATGATAATTAACGAATTGCATTGTTTTAATTGTATTTTTTGTAAATATACTATTGTGTGTTTTTACAGATTGGACAAACACTACATGAAGTTATTAAAAGAAAAGAAATAATCGCGAACACATTAGTAATCACGTTTACTAAAATAAGGCCAACAAGAACCGATCAATAAATCATTTGTTTCTTCGTTTGGCTTCCTCAGAACGTAATCCTGTTTCTTTTCGATGGATTTTCCTAATGGTCACTTGAAACCGATATAATTTTCAGGCATTTACGAATTTATAGGATAGTCTTTCAGTTATCGATCGTTTGCTATATTTCTGGTTGTCCTTAATTTAGAAAGATTAGTATTAGTCACAACAGGAGGTGAAACTTGCAACAGTGAAGAATTAATTATGTAGTGGACTATGTTCGTTATATACAATGATTAAGTTTCTACAAAGATTCACATTGTAGCAGTATAGTTTAATACCACACTGTATCAATAGAGTGCTGAATAAATAAGTTAATGAAATTAACACTACACTAATACTTGTCATCACATAACATTCCATCTAGAGTTGTAATTCAAACACTTGCTTCATTACTAAGTGTTGATATGCACGTAGATATGTAATTTTTACTTAGCATGCATATGCATTGAATCACTCAGATTATGCATTCTGGCATCTCATTAAATCCTAATGTGCATTTGAACTTTAAATGGTGTCAAGCAATGTGATGAAGACGTTAGAATCGAAGCAGCCGATGAAGTTCATAACCATAGCTAAGCGAGTCAATTTCAAAGCCTAGCGTGAGTACTTTAGGTGGCAGGAACATCTTTTAAAAAGTTAATATCTAACTAAAGGATGATTTATCAGGTACGGTCCAGTACATTGGTCTTCCTCGAGAGCCTCCATCTGTCGATAATGCACGTCTAGAGTTGGCGGCAGACGGTTGTTCTTAAGGAAGGTTCACGTATTGGACCGAAACTAGTAGGGAGATTTCCATAAATCACCGGTAGTATAGCCGCTTACCCACTTAAAACTTCAGAAAGTAATTCATAAATGGTTTATTTATTGACATAAGAGTAAAACAAGAATGAAAAATAAGATAACCAATATCTGAATAATTATCACGATTAATTATTTATCCCAAGTGAAAACTAAAGCATAGCATGAAGTTTCCTATAATCATGGATATAACACCAGACTTTCTATTTAACATACTGAAATAAGAAAAATAAGAACTTGGGTCTCCTTATTATTATAGAATGTAAGATTAGTATTCATGCAATTTATTCGTTCATTCGTTATAATTCATTTATCTGTTGTAATTTTTTTTTAAGTCGTCATTTAGTTATTAATTGTAATTTAATGTTATTCCAATCATGATATTTAAACATAATTTTATAGCAATCAGTATTTAAGCTGTTAGTCTATAAAAATGTTCCTGCCACGTGCTTCTAGAAGCGAGCTAATGTTGCCAGTCCAATAAACTTCATTTTATTTACTTATCGTCTTGTCAATGAGATCTAGGAACACGCCTACAACATCACCCATGGCCCATTGCTTGCCGAACGACTCTGTACTACCGCTGTATACCTTTTCCTCCTTAAAAAGTTGAGAAACACTTTCTTTGACTCTTTTACACATAAACGTGGGTCTTATAACAAGTCACAGTGATCCTACCTGCTTTATTAAATTCTGGCAACACTACTACAACTACACATCTATAAGACACCACCTAGTTATTTCGCAATTATTTACAACCTACAAAGTTACGATGGTGAATTAAAGGAAGGAAACATTGGAATACATCACAGCAAGGGAGGATAGCTTACTCGTATGGACCACCTCAGTAAAACAGTTGTTACCACATATTAACCACAATGAGGGATAAAAATAATGGCGCTGGAGTGCTCTCAGATAATTCAAAATAGATAGATGTAAAGTTTGAGAATGTCTGGGGGTGTGAAATAGTGAAAGTACAAAATGCTCATTTGCGACAAAGACGTGTTATGGTAGAAAACAAGATTTTACAGGAAACTACTATGAAAGTTTAGGAATATCATATTATGTATTTGAAAAATTCCATTTTTTATTCAACATTGCCGAGTAACTGTTACTATCCTTTTTTTAAATAAAAGTATTTTCAAACAATTATCTATTTTATTTTTATATAAAATTTTAGTTTAATTAAATGTTGGCACTGCTTGTTGTTTTGAGCAGATAATACGTTTTGTCGCAAATGAGAGAAATTAAATCATCTTGCTGAGTAGAAGGTTCAGAAGTGGCGATTCGGTACGAATCCAATGTCTTTCTATCAAATATTTTACTTACAAAAGTAACATGACGTTGGTCTATATTAACGTAGTATAAGAAAACGTAGGTACGTATTATGTAGAATTGTAGATGGTAGATAAAGTGGAATTGAATTTAAATGCCCTACAACACCTTTTGATTATTTACTCTAAATAGGAAGCAGTTTGGCCGACTCCCGTGTTAAAATTTTTGTTTCGTTTTAAAAGATTGTCCGTCTAGACAAGTAGCGTAAACGCTAGTCGATTAGAAGCGAATAGAATTTCAAAATTATGGATCTGACATAAGGTTACGACAAACCTTCGTATGTCATACATTTAACAATCTATTCGAACGAATCGTTTTGTAGCAATTGCCCCCTTGTCTAGCAGGACCTTCAATCGGGCAATGACAGGTAAAGACAATCGGAAAAATGGACAGATCCCGACTCTTAAAGGTCTTAAAGGCGCGAACGATCTACTGACATTTCGTTTAGTTTTTCCTAAAGATTTCCTCAGAAGTTCTGAGAAATCAGTCAAAAAACTGCTTCAGGCGTTTTATTCGTTTTATGCGTGAATGGGGAAATATTCTAAGATGATTCCACCGATTCCTATATAGATTGAAAGATCAAAAAGTGTCGTAAAGAAAATAACGTGATAAATATATTTAATGAGGGCAGAAGCACTCCAGCGCCGCCTAGCGGTGGCAACTCACTAATCGTTTGATCTTGAACGTCTAGAAAACACCCAACTATGTCGCCGACTTTCAACTGCTGACCGAATATGTCGCTCGAACCTCCGTGCCACTTTTGAGACTGTATTCAAATAATAATTTAAGATCCATACACAATTTTTATTAAATCACATCGTCATGCACTGTCGAGAAATCTGCGTACTTATTATATGACTTTCAAACGCTTACACACGCACTATAAAACAACCTACATCTAATACCCGAGGATTAACATAGATCAGCCAAAATAATTCGCAATGGCCGGGAATCGAACCCGGAACACATTTGAATCTGCGCGCGTCCAGACGATCCTATACTAAAGTACGGCAATACATCTGCGACTAAAAACTGCTCAATCTGGATCTTAGTCATGTGCTAGATTCATAGATTCGTTGTCCTATGAGTTGGACTATGACAATTCAGGATTCCTCGTAGTCCAATGAATCGGACAACAGAAAAAAAATTACTTCGTCCGATCGAGCGGAATAAGCAGTCAGACCAAATTCACAGAGGGGAATCAAAAAACGTTTCTCAGTAATTTGTACTATAAACAGATTTTACCCAGAAGTTTAATCAGTTTAGTTCTTAAATCGATAAAAATTTCTAAGATTAACTTACGTTGTATCCATCAAACGCCCAAGAGTTTTCATCTTGTCCAAGCATCATGCCAGGCGCCATGTCTGCATGAGCCCACCCAACCTGAAAAATGAATAATTAAATCAGACTGACATAACAATTTCCTTCTTGACTTGTAACAAGATATAAGAATAATTTTCAAAAGAAAGAAAAGAACAATCGTTACAAATGTGACTAGATAGATAACCAAAATCAAACAAGCCTTAGGGATCTCGCGCATTAGTAGTCCAAGAGTAGTAGATATAGTAATTAGTAGTCCAAGTAGTCTACGTCTGCATTAGACCAGTAGTTATCCCAAGATCCCTTAGTCTTATCATGAAAGTAAAAATACACAAAATACACACCCTCATAGGCCCAGCAGTAAGAATTTCGAACTCAAAGTACCACTTTCCAGAACCAACAGCGTAATTCTTTTCCGCTCTGTACGTTCTGAAATCCGCTTGTTTCAACTTTGACGCTTCTAACAGCAACGCTACAAAAGATAAATTAAGATAAATTATGGCATTTTGAAAATATTATGAATGAAAAATATATTAAATGAAAGCTTGATAACAACCCGTATTTATAAGACGGAATGTTACCACAGAGCGTAAAGAATTAATAATAATTGTAAATACTAAGAAGTTGAAAAAATTGTGTTGCATAAAGTTAATTTTCGAATATTGTACGTTGTTGTTCGTGTATTGTATTGTTAACATGTAAATTAAGCTGAGTTGCCCACTTTTCTAGAATAGTTATTAAATTTTTTCAACGAATAAAATACTCTGTTCAGCACTTGGATGATTAAGTTTGTTTTTACACAGTGCCTATGTATTTTGTTTCAGGTCTAAGTTTATGTTCTTGTTGTTCGAAGAACAAATCTACAAAAATAAAATACCTATCGCGTTTGTATTTGCTTAACAATTTATACATTAATGATGATGAATTGAATGATTAATGATTTTTACAATATGCTGTAATGGCTTTTTCTTCTGGTTTTCTAGACACACTTCAAAATAATCGCAGTAGTTCTATCAATACTATCTACTTCTTCTATTAAGTATTCACAAACATACATAACAATGAACAATGAATAAATTGGATATGAGTTTGTCAATATAGACTAGTCGAGTTGAAGCTGATAGCGGTTGAACTAGGAGGTAGCACTATAATCATATATTTCGTGAAGATTTGTGTTGTAAATATATTATGACTATAGATTTTGTAACTAGCTATGACTGGTTTTGCTTGAAACTGGTTGCGAGAGGACCTACCTGTATTGCCCATTTGCGACAAGACCAAGACTAATATTTATCTTTATTTAGTTTAATAATAAGTCTAGGCAAATTTATTAACGCATTTAATAATAAATTAGAAGACGAATCTTCATGTACCTCTCAGGGGAACAAACTAGGTCGTCAATATTTTTGTATGTTTGCAATTCTCTTGGTTTTAATTTAATACAAATCTTAGAATTCTGTATCAAACGTATACGCATTAAGTTTGCTATTATAGATGAACTACCCAAATTTTAAGCCTTTGAACAACACAGCTAAATAAATATTTCATAAGTTAATAAATCATAATAATATGTGTTAAGTATAATTTTTTTTAGTATTTATTTATTATTTAATTTTATAAATCATTTTATATCCTTTTTATTTATAAATACACTTTTGCGGACGACGAAAAATACACAGAAAAAGACGTACACATAAACACACTGACAAACACGTCGGCACCCACAGTTACTTACCAGTTCCAGCGGTCCCAGACAAGTTCGCAGGATGGATATCTAATTTATTTAACAATACTTAATTATATTAATAAGCTTAGTAAAAGCAGGACACAGGCTAACAATTTTGTTATTTTCTGTTAACAGTTCTGTTAACTATTTAAAAATTAAAAGGATTATGTATACTTATTTTTAGATTTCGAAAACTTTCACATTCTTTGTTCTAAAGCTTAGTCAAAATAAGTAAATTTTTTAATGTTAGTTAGTTGACGCAAATATTAGTTATTTGGTTGCGTTGCGAAACCATTCATTTAACCAAATTAAAATTCTACTACTAGTGAAATTGAATTGCTTGTTTGCAACTTTCTACGCAAGTTTGATTGATATACAAAATTTAGAAGCATCATATCCAACCGATGACAAGGACATACAATTATGGCTGTACACCTATTCGTCCCAGAAAACTCATGTATTTTATTTTGACGAATAAAATGTGTATTCAATACTATTCTTTTCTTAAGTTCTCACCTTCGTGTTGCTCCCCCGTGGGTGGGTCCAAGTTATATCCGTACACGAGCAGAGTGCGGACTGTTTCTGAAGCGGTGTCTCTGTTAGCCTTTTTGATAGCGTCGTCCACTTTCGGATAGGGGACTAGATGGGGCGAGCGGTGCATTTCGGAATCCTGGAAACATTGCGATGCATTAAGACCCAACGCCAACCAACGCACATCTCCAGTAAATCTCTTCATCTGCGGCTATCAGCGGAAATCACCGCAAAACACTTCAAGGGGACGTTAGACAGGCGGTGTGATAAACTGTTTTCCAAATATATTATACAAAAATGGCAGGAAGATGAAGAAATATCAGTTCAATACCTAAAATGCGAAACAAAGGGAACAAACAGAACATTTGCGCTGCTTTTCGTTGGCGTCAATGTAAATATTGAAATTGTCTTGCTAGATATTGAAAACTTCTTGCTTCTTCTTGGCAGGTTGCTGTTTCTCCTCGTGTTTCTAGTTTTCAGCGGTAATCCTCTTACTGCAGTTGTTGAGCCTAAACACAACACGCTGTGACCCTCACACCTAGTAAAACCATGAACATATTAAGTGTGAGAGTCACAGCTGCTGGATTTAGCTGCTTTTCATTCCTCATCTTTAGCTTTGTTGTATTCTATTTTTTTACGCACCGGAGTGAAATTCGCGTATGTGCTAGTTGGCTTTCTCGTTTAAAAAAATAATGGGTAGGCAGTCACAACTTGCTAAGAAGACATAAGAATAAGGTCCAAAACCAAACCCACACAAAAAATTACTTCATAATAACGTCCACAAAATTATTTCTTTTTACTGCTTTGATTTTTCATGACAAAAGTAAAAGTTACTGCAAATGCGCCACAGAGTGTCAAATACGTAATGTTAGCATCCAAATAAGTTGTTTTATGCTGCGACCCACATTCGTGTACTGCAGAGCACGGGCCTCTTGAAAACTGAGAAATCCGGGCGCCTTCTCTAACGCGTTGCTCCAATGCGAATTGGTGGATAGTATAAGTTTTGCTATAAATCTGCTGTATCACGAAAGTTGCGAGCTCACCTCATTGAGTCCATAGGTCCAGCCCTGTTGGATCCTCTCCCGAGCCCACAGGTTGTGGGTGTTCTCAGCGAGCTGGTCGACTAGCTCGTCCATCTTCGGTGTTAGGGTGACAGCACTCAGGTCTAACGGTGCTGGTTTGTAGCCGTTTGACTAGAAACAGAAATGTTTAATTGTGCATACGCCTTTGGACCTTTATGCCAACTATACTGTAATTGTAACCACTGTAATTGCTCCTGAGTCTTAATAGTTCAACACCTATACGTACTCTTTTTTGAGTCTTCAATTCTTCCGGTCAGTAGGACTGTCCCTTTGCCTCTTTTACTTGAACGTTCTGAAGGAATTTTTTTCCTTCGTTAGCGGCCCTTTAAACGATGCACACTCCTTATTTTATACGTTTACTGATGAATTTAAGGCGAAGGGAACTGACACTGACAACCCACGATTATGAAATACTGTTGCGGTGGTCGATTAAGGGAGGCCTATGTCCAGCAGTGGACCTCTAAAGGCTGATGGATGGACGGATGGTTGCGGTGGTGGAGGCATTACCTGCATAAATGGTTCATTCGGTAGACGGACGTTGCGAATACGCGCCGGGGGCTTGTCCAAACTGATGTAATAGCCGAGCGCGAGAATTGTCCTACAAAAGATAAAGCCAGTTAGTGAAAGACAAAATAATACTTACGACAAAAACATAAATATACTTTAACTAGCAGTTGCCCGCGACGACGTTCGCGTTAAATTTATGATGGTTTAATTCCCTGAAGATCTGGGTGGACGGGTCATGCACCAAAAAATGTTGCAAAATTTTTGTGTTAGTCTTACATTTCTTACGCGCATATCCGATTGTTTCTAACCTTGCTTCCGTTCCTCGATGCACCTAACCAATTAGTTTTTATTTTAGTTTTAGTAATGTGATGAATGAGACATACTTCAGCGTCTGCACGGCCAGTTGAATGTCGTATCTCTTCTCAGCCGGCGGTAGCCTCTCAAACGGCACGAGACAAGGGTGTATCTTGTGAAGGTCATCTCGCTGGTCGCCGTAGATCCAGCCTGCTTCAATCTGAAAATTGAGATTTGTCAGAAAATTCTGATCTGAAAAAAATCTCATTCTGAAAAGATCTGAAAATTGAGATACAGACTATTTGCTAAGACTCTCGATTATTTTATGGCGTCCGTCTGCAATTTGAAAAGAAATCAATGAAGGCTATCAGAATCTTCGATAACTACTTATCAACTTAAATATTATTATCTCCTAAGTTATCCACCTGTTCTCTCAATTCGAGGCCCCTTAAAAATTATATCCGGGGGTTGCTATTATCTTACCAATAAATGAATTTGGAGTCTCTGTATGTGATATTAAAATGTCAATCATT
>DWLO01000549.1:0-19521 GCA_018245335.1 Dalla quadristriga | reverse complement strand
CGACGTCTTTAAAGGGATGGGGAAAGCATTCCCCATCCCTTTCAAGTTACACAATCAGCCTGCTGCTGATCCACCGTACTCCGTAGATCAATGTTATATTCGTATAATCCCTGATCAAGCCAAATTTATTGAACTGACTAACGCCGCCTTACTTCTTGTGAAATTTAAATCACCACGACGTGCTATGTACCGCCTCGCGCGTGGTACTTAATTAAGTATTTGATCGTTTAATGTTCGACGTACACAGTGGCTTCCAGTAAAACAGTCTTCCGATAGATATTTCCGCTAAACTTTGCATTTAAAATTGGTGTCAAAATGTTAAAAGCATTATTTTATTGTGTAATTGTCTAAATGTGATCCTACTCCCTAATTATTCAGTCGTAAGCTGCTATCAAGTGTATGTAACCCATCCTATTCCATGTCCATAAGTAAGACTTAAGTACGTTTATTTCATTCCATAGTGCAAATCGATGTTCCGATAAAATTGTATAATGCAATAATCAGAGTAACTCGCACCAATTTATTTTAAGTAATTCGTACGTAGGCACGATCGCGTAGCGTGTTTATCGTGAGTAAAGAATACCGTCAAAAGCGAAAGTATTACAGCACGAAAATATTTTTGTAAGGCTTCCTTCATATAAGCAATAAATTAATTTGATGGTAGTGCCTTCAGCTTCGTTTTTAAGTGATGATCAGATGTGAATACAGTAAACAGTTGCATGTGCTTTAAACGGTATTTTTACAGGTAATGGAGAACTTACCGTATTCGTAAACGTAGAGGTAATGTAAAGACTATGTTTAAAGTATTTTGTATAACAACACAAGCGAAACTATGTGGCTGTCTAATCGTTGCATTTTTCACACATGAGGTAAATAAAGATTGAATTCGAGAATAAATCGTAGATGTTCCTAGTTAAACTCGCTTCGACGGTCGCATGTGTGATAAATATATACGTTACGATGAGATTACGAGGTCGGTTTGTCGTTGCGTGTCGGACATCCGTGGTGGGAGAGCACAAAACGCATAGGAACAACCGATTCCTAAATACCAAAACTACGATACAACTTAAATTCATGTCGACGAGAAAAATAAGTGTTAAGTAAATGTTTTAAAATAAGTCATTTAGTATTAAGAGAACGTTCGGGTCGTGTTGATAGTGACGAGAAGCTAAGGGAGTGGTGATGAATCGAGGGCTAGCTGTAGACCTAGGCTTAACTATAGATAGGTTAGAATAAAAAGAAAGTTTCGACGCTAAGATAGATAGATTAGGACGTTAGAATAATATAATAGCGGCGCGGGGCGCGCGGCTGGCGGCTCTAGCGTAGATTCCTCTGTTAGTTTATTAATTTAATTTGGACTGAAGCGAGCGACCGCGCGCGCCCGCCGTCTTAGCGCTAAGAATCTAAACATTAGTGAACACTCGATAAGTTTCAGTTGGAAAATTTGCTTTCACCTCTTTTGTTATGTAGTTGACTAAGTGTAAAGAAAGAAAACTAAATGAAAAAAAATTAAAATCTGACGGAGGAGTCGATACGAATGTATTTGTCCAATGTGTACTAATATAGTGTGGTGTTCTACCCAGCAGACTAGTCTAGACGGTAGCATAGTTTAGATAAAAATTTAGTTAGGTAGACTAGAAATACGAAATGCAAAAATAAAAATTTCATAAAATGTAAAAAAAAAGATGAAATTGTGGGTAAGAAAGAATATTTTTAAGGGACATGTTCTTCGTTGTGTTGCGGATTGAGTTCGGCATAACTATGATAATAGTTTAAAGCATTTCTCGCAGAGAAAAGACATAGAGGAAAGTTATGTATCTATTTTGTTACGAAGTGTTTGCAAGTTTCTATATCGTGCTATGAGCATTTTATGTGACCCTCATTATTTATAGTTATGCTGAATGGATACTAAATTAATATATAGATAACAAAGGTACTAAGAAGCATGTTTTATTGTGACGAGTCATGTTCCTTTGCATTGAACATATTTTGTAAGAGCAAATGATTGAAATAAAACAAGCAAAACCAAATGTAGTATGTTATTTTAGATTTTATAACCCCCATTCCCTACGCCTATACTAGCTACCTTGTGCACACATTAACATTATTATCTAACCCCGGCACTTAGCTTGGTGTATTTGTGTTTTGAAATTCAACCACAGTTGCCATCAAAATTAATGTATAAAATGATTGTACAATATCGTTAGCTTTATAAGATAACTTTATTTGCAACTATTAACTGCAATACAGAAAAGTACACATTACGTACGACATAACATAATAAGCCATTACATAGTATTTGAAATTTCTGTGTTGCAGAGACTACTCAACAAATAGGCCTGTACTCACCTTTATTTGCAATAACTGCAAATCAGATTTTCAGTACAGCTGTATAGCCTAATAGCCAAACAGAAGAAATAAAGGGGGTGGACCTCCAAGGGTTCATGGACGGATGTATGAATGGAGTTGATAGAACTAATAGAAGTCAACATTTTGAATTCATTTTTCTTTCATTTCAATATAATGAAAGAAAAATTTACCTCTCAAGGAAATAATAAAGGGGAGACCTTTGCCCAGCAGTGGGACAGTAAAGGATAATAAAGAAAGGAAATAAAATTAAAATCAATATATTTTATATTCTGTCCATATTTTTATTGACTTTCGATTTAAATGACAAGTTACATTGTAAATGACATTGTAATAAATTATTTCAAAAATGTTGTTATAATTTCTTTATACACTAAACGTTTACAATAAAATTTACTATCACAGTAGCAGTTGTAGAAACTGTGGATGTAAACAATGCACAATAGAAGTGATTTACACATTTACGGCATTTATTTATATTAGATATAAATTCAATATCAAAGAACGTTACAAATTTTCTTTTATATTAATCGAAGAACGCTGTACATTCCTATAGCTATGACTAAAGGAACTGCTGTGGAACTTGGCATCCGATAGACTTCAACTAGTTCATGCCCGAATGGCGTTTGTACCGAACTTGGCCCCTTTATCACATTTATGTTTTTATTGAGATTACATTCATTTTTGAAAAGTTTTAAAAAACTATTATTTCATTTCATCCCATTTTGAGATCCCTACAACGACAAAAGTGTTTCCGTTTTAAAATAAACGTATTACTTACAGGAAGTAAGATACAAAATTACACATGCACCTAGTTTAAAACCAAGTGCTTAAAAATAACTTTCGACGGCACTGAACATCGACAATACTTACTTTTTTCAAGTTTTTAGATTTTTTCCTTTGGTTATCTATTGCTTATATGCTTAATACATTTCTTGTTTCTAAGTCATCTATAAAGAGTCTAGGTTTTTGATGAGTAAGTGACTCGTTAGTCATTCAGTTTGTGAAAAAATTACACTTTTATGACCTTAATAACTCAAGAACTATAATAGGTTTATTAATTAAATTTGGGATTCTAGTTGTTCTAGGGACCTTTGTTAGAAATGCGAAATTGCTAGTGTGTAAGTCTGATAGTTATAGGGGGTCAAAAGTAGCTCGGAATGGTTCGTGTAAATATACAATACATACTGTAAGTCGCCCTTTCTTTTCCGAACTTGGCTGACTCACTGCCGTGTGTTTAGATATTTTAGCTATATAAATATGAAAACATAATTATTCACGAGTGAAACGTTATCCGCTTTGTTGTAGTGATGGCCACTTTTGGAGTCGCCAAGCTTTTGCGTGTCAACTCGTAAACTAGTTACGTAATCCTAACAATTCAAGTTCATCCGATGTAGCAATTTAACGTTACAATACAATGCACATTAATGTTTCGTTTGCATTTTTGGAATAAATGCCATCGTATATTTAAACCGTATGTTCAGGACTACACGATATTATCACTTTTGACGTAAAATATTTCAGAAACAACGGTTACAATCCCTGCAACCAGACCCACGGGACATAGCGAAGTGTAAAGCCGCGTTTTGATACAAAACAATACAACGAGGCGTGTGTATAGTAGTGTATACTCACAAGAAATTTACTTAGAAATAAGTAACCAACCACACATGCTTACAGTCATCACTAGGCGCTCCCCGTGGCGTACTTAGACTTGAACACTCTCAAGGTGTTGTCGCAGGAGCCGCTGACGAGCAGAGAAGAGTTCGACCAATCGCAACACAGAACCTTGTCTTCGTGCCCGCTCAGATCGTACAGTGGGGTCGTTGGGCTGGAATAAAAAATAAAAAATAAACCTGAAGCGCTCGCTGCTTTATGACGGCCTTGTGACCTGTCACCTATCGGGTTGGCCACAAACTCCCCCACCGATAGGACTAGAGCAGTGTCACGCAGAGAAATCACCTAAGCTAATCTAGTTTCAACGTAATTAATTAGTTACACCTGGGTACATCCAGGAGGGCAGAAATACCACGACTTTTTCTGCCTTGAAGCAGTTATGCTTTCGGTTGGAAGGACAAACTGTACTATGACCAACTTCTAACACTGCTATGATCCTGTTAGGTGGATGTATGGACACATGAGGATGGTGAATTGTGTCTCTGGGCTAAAGTGGTATCCTTTATTTTTGGCAAGTTAAGCACGAAGTTTTGAGATACATTGAGAAGATAACTAGATAGCTAAAGCTACATACCTTCTCGTGTCCCACAACTTCACTTTGGAGTCATATCCCCCAGATAAGAACAGCGTGTCTCGGGTTTTAGACCAACGCACCGATTGTACCCAGTTAGTGTGAGATGTGTAGGTGGCTTTAACAATGCTCTCTGAGAAAAAAATACATCAAAAATTATATTAATATAAATGTTGACCTCGGAAGTAATGTACTTTCTGAAAATGGCATACTATACCTGTTGATCTAGGATCATAAAGCCGAATATGCCTGTCTGCTGACGCTGCTACAATACTGTTGTTAAGAGGCGACCAGTCAATATCGAAGAATGCCTTATTACCTGAAATGGATTTATTACAATAATTTTTTATGCCAAGAAATACACTTCAAGAAGCATCCGTTTCCTGAAAGCAGCTGCACCAGCCGGAATATTAGCGGCCCATGTCCCCTGCCCATCCAACCCTCCAGGACCGGTCAAACAGCCATTATAATCATTATATGAGACCCTCTCGGGAGGTCCTCTTCGAAGCCCATGGAAGCATAGGGCTTCAGTTTTGATAACCGCCAGTTGAAGCCCCAGCATTCCGATCCTCCTGACCACCTGTGCAACCAACGTCGAAACAAGATGGGCCACTTTCTCATAGGTATCTGACCGGGCCGTGACTAGTGTATCGTCCGCGTAGCACGTCACGTTAGCGCCCGGTAGAAGATCCCCGCGTAATGCCGGGTGTTGAATGCGTTTGCGATGTCTAAAGACACCGCCAGCATCACCCTTCCATGCGAAACCGACTCTACAGAGAGCGCCTTGGCCTGCATGGCGTCAATGGTGGAACGACCCTCTCGGAAGCCAAACTGATTGCTTGACAGATTTGGGCCCACCACATTGAGAAGCCTGCTACAATTCGCTCGAAATCTAACTCAACCTAACCTAACTTAACTTACCAGCAATCTCCTGTTTGATTCCACCGAGCTCGCAATCCCAAATCTTGAGCAAATGGTCCCACCCACTCGACAGCACAGTGTTATAGTCCATCCACTGCACACCAGACACACCTTCCTTGTGCCCTTGTAATGTTGAGAGTGGTTTCTGAACCTGAAATATTCACATTAGTACTTCAATGCAAGTAGTCCTGGAAGTTATTGTGAGAATATAGTTGTAAGACTCTTTGAAGACCTTGGTTAGCCTAAGATTTTTCTTATTTGTTTTGGTGCTTAACCGTCTACGCATCCATACTGGGGAAATGTGGTGTATTACACCTACAGACCTCATATTAGTACCTAAACACACCCACATAAGCCAGTAGCAGTAGACAACAAAATGGTAGGCATGTGATCATGAATTTCGAATTGAAAACCAAACTGATCTACATCTCACTTTGCAACAATTATATAGTAAAACTCTATACATACTTTGGAACTCCCATGCTCTGACTTATTTTTCTTTTTGTCAGGTACATGATCAACAGCATCCAAACCTACACAGAAAACATTATTCACAAGACATTGTTTAAAACCTGGAAGTGTTCTTACAACAAGAATTAAAAATATTCTGTGATGTTTAAAGAACTATAATAATTGATTGACACAGAACAGATTTGGCTTCATTATTTTGGCCCGTTTTTCACAGTTAGGTATGTGTTTTTGACATGACATTTGAGACTATGTATTCTACAAAAGTGATTCATACTTGATTTATTTTATATTTTAAAATATCTAATTGTAAACTCCTTAAAGTGTTCCAAATATAATGCTAGTTTTTAAAAGTCAGATAAGATTTACGATGTAGCATTTTGAAGACACACTTACCCACAACACAGGGTATCCTAGTGTGGGCACTATGTATCCTGTTTACCAATGTAATGTGTTCTTTTAGACTAAAAATTTAGAGCAATAAATTATTACTTATCTGCATAAAGGTCACAATTTGCAGATTACATTTTCAATTTATCTACCTTTGTTGAATAATTTTAGTCAATAGGAACTACTAACTTGCACTCCAAAGGCAAATGTTAGTGTCCCAGCCTCCGGTGACAAATTGCTTGGCATCTGCTGACACAGCTATGCACTCTACACCCTTGTCATGGCCACGGCAAGTTACGACACACTCCACTGAGTTGCCCAACACATTCCAAGTCCAGAGCATCGCTGACTGGTCATGTGAACCACTGAAATAACAATAATAATAGTAGTCAATTCAATGAAAAGAAAAATAAAGTTACAATTGTAAAACTGAAACTAAATTATTGGGCAAAAGGTATATTAGGTTCACCAACACAGGCTTCAATCCACTAAAAGTTTTTCAGTCACCTCCCTGTGTGCTATGGCTAAAGTCTTAATATTTATGAATTCAGCTGCCATAGATGCAACTCATACCATTAACAATTACCTGACAAATACTGCCTGGTCCTCCTCAAATGAGACCCAGGAGACCGCCTTTACCGGAGATGTGTGGCCAGGTATAGCCAGCTTATGTTGCCCCTTGATAGTCCAAATGTGGATACTGTTGTCATAGCTGCCTGAGAGGATCCTAAAATTATACAATCATTCTTTAACTTTTATTGAATTAAGTAAATTAAACAGATTTAAGTATTAGTTTAATCTTTCCAAACTATAATCAAATTAGTTATTAGAATTAACCTCAATTTCTACATGGCACTACTACTAGTACTTATATGGATAGCAAGTAATTTGTATAGGGATGTTTACCAACCAATTATTATGAGCATGGACCGCAGACACCCAGTCATCGTGCATTAAGCAGTCCTGCGGTGTTGGCGCCGGCAACCTTTCAAAGTATTCCAATTCTACCGTATCTTCCGTAGACAGCCCCTTTTCCTGCAAGTGGTCCTCCACGGATGAACGAAGCAGTTCGCCGCATATTAGAAAGTCAAAATCTATTGACTTCACTTTACTTGAATCTGTCTCCTTCAAAAGTGCATTGACCAATGAACTAAGTTCCACCGAAGATATATTGCTTTTAATTGCATAGGGACTATCAGACACTGCATATCTAGAACAATAAAGAACATAATGTTTTATAAAACTTTGTGATGATTATACGACACCGATGGCGGTATGTTCTAATACTCACTTTTCTTGCTTCGTAACAAATCGCACTTGTAGCTGCGCTTCTGCTTTATCATCCATTTTGAACTTTACGACAAAGCTAGACTCCTGTATTTGTTCTAAGGACTTATCAAGAAAATAATTCAAGTTTTTACAACACAACACGCATGTCAACTTTAACTTTAACCTCACTTCACTAAATCCGGCAATGCATTGACATAATATGTCTGTCGTACTGACTGTGACATTTCTCCGGAAGAATGCTGAAAGATGATAGAATCAGGAATGGGGGTCTTTCAATGCATCCGCAGTGCACAGTTGGAAGGTGTGGGGTCTACAGGTCTCTTGGTTTTCCTCATTACCCAGATAGATACTCGGGAGATCTAGGCGCAGCAGAACATTTGTAATTGTAGGAGATTTTAAATGTCTCCTACAATAACACACACATTTTGTGCGTCCGGAACTGCTGCCGCACCGACAATGGCACACACGGACCCCTAAGAGTCATCGGAGGGTAAGCAACTAATGTGGGAGCTTCTGGAATAGGTCGGTAACAAACTGAACTGAACAAAGTCTTCCATCCAATGGTCTTTGTTCGCACTGTCGATAGCGCGGATATGACGGAATTATTCATTCCTCAATTGCTTAGAAGAATAAATAAGGCAATATTACCTAATTGTTCTGAAATTCATTCACTCAGATTAAAGTAAATGTCAATTGTCAAATCAGTCAAATCAAATGTCAATTAAAACTTTCCAAACAAAAAGTAAGGTTAAGTCATGTGCTAAGTATTTGGGTATGTTATAAAACAATAATTAGATTATCAAAATGGGTGTTAGAAGGCAATCGAATACAAAACATACTAAATATGTACTAAACAGGAAAGCGGGCAGAAGTATTATTGAACGTCGTCCTGTATTTTCACCAGACGGCGAGTATGTATACATGCGATACGACGAATGTTAATATAAAATTGCAATAAATTAAAATATAATATTTCAATATAATTATGATATTTCTTATATATACTAAATTTATACTATATGTCGTAGTGTGCTTTTTTCTTTAACTTTTACCCTATAAATATTTTTTTGTAGATCAATAGCGCTAATAGTAGAAAACATTGTGAGAGTATACAATGTCCAAACAGGAGACTGTGTCCGCACTTTAGAAACAGAAACTGAAATACATGAATTGGTTGCCATTGAGTTTCCTGAGAATGAAGATTATAATTTATATGGCTGTTCTGACGATGGATATGTCACTACTTGGTCTTGGGAGAAAGGAGCTGTTCTTAGAGAAGCAGTGAGTATACAGTGGAAGCTATTGATTCGCAATGATTGTATTAGAAAAATTTGTATAGTATTTAAGTTATATTTGGATGTTTCTGTACTGCCAAGTAGACTGGAGTCATTGCATGTGGCATGTGGCACTAATGGTTTAACTGGTTCATGAAAAATTAAAGTGAAGATTTGGGCATCAATTATCGTTTTTCTTTTCCAGAAACTAGAATTGCCTGAAGAATCAAAAGTGTTGACATTCAACTTGGTTGATAGTAATGAGTGTTTCATTACAGCGGCAATGCCTACAAGTACTCAGCTTCTCATAGCATCTTATTCAGTGAGGAGTGGAGCGTTAAATAATGTATTTGATGGCACAAGGCCTGTTTATTATGAAATAGTTAGGGTCTCATTGGGTTGGTGCAATGGCGATCGATATGCAGCAATTACAAATGGAACCAAAGTTCTGTTCATCCAAAATATACATCAGCCACACTTGAGAGCGCAGTAAGTATAGTATATTTTGCAATTACATTTACCGGAACAAAATTATGGATACAATATACATGATTGTACCTTGGAAGTTATTACATCGCATAGCAATAGTTGCTTTGCCATAGAAATTCATGTATTAAACATAATTATGTTGAATTTCTATTAAGTAGTGTTGAACCATTCACATTTTCTATCTTGAACCACCTTGAATACCACTACCTACCAGTAATATATTCTATTTACATATTACCATTAATTTGATACTGTAACAAATACAAACATTTATTTTTACTATGTCTAAACTATAAATCATTTTCAGAATAGTAAACCACACTAAATTTAGAATATTAACAGTGGCAGCTCATCATAGAGAGAATGCTGTAGCCATTGCAGATACAATAGGAAGAGTCACAATCATTACAGGAAATTTATATGACTATAGAAATATTGCAAGGGAAGTACTGCATTGGCATTTTCTGCCTCCATTTGCAGTCTGTTTCTCTGTTTTAGGTAATGATATGTTTCAATATAAGGCTTGTAAATTTTGATATAACAAGTTGTTTAAAAACAATATTATATGTGTAAGCATAACCACATCGTATTTAATTATCTTTTCAGGAAGTTATTTATTTTCCGGTGGTATGGAGAAGGTGTTAGTAAAATGGACTTCAGGAAACTTGGCCAACAAAGCTAATGAGAAGGCATTCATACCACGTCTTCCTGGGATGATAAGATATATCACAGCAAACAGTAATAACATTGCAATTACACTTTCAAATAACTGTAAGTATATTAACACCGCCAAGTATTTAATACAGGAATATATTATCATACCTTGTTAGATCTTTTCCCATTACTAAACACTAGCTGAGATTTTATCATAATATTTTTTTGTATTTCAGCGGTAGTTATAGCCAGTGCCCAAATGCGGGTAGTTTCGACAATATTGGAATGTGGCGGTATTTCAGCGGTTTCACGTGCGCGGTTTTGGCTGGCCTACCATAAACCACTGAATGCGCTTCTACTGCCGGGACGCACTGGCCACTTGCAGTTATACTCCACAACCACTGACAAAGTGTTGTATAATGTGAGTTTAGGTTTTCTGCTAATAGTTATTATAAATAATAACAAGTCAGTCCTATTACTAGTTGGCTTGCTCGCTCCTAATGACCAGGCCATGTGACTAGCTTAGAAACAAAACATTGTGTGCTTTGTTTGGGCTCATATTAATTGGTTAATTGACTGAGAAAGCTTTCGAAGCCTGGGAAAGTGTGGATTTATATTGAACTCACATTCTTATGTTATAGATCGACATAACAGAAATGAACACTCTACCTTCAGAGAGAGGAAACCTTCTACCTCTAGAGACAGAAGTAGCGTGCGCCGCAGTTAGCGCCGACGGATCGTGGCTTGTCACCTCCGAGAACAGGAACGACGGTATCAACTACCCAGAAGAAAAACTTAAATTCTGGTCTGCGCAAACCAAAAACGTTACGCCCTTCAAACTGAACACATGCGTCAATCTCTCCCACGGCGGTTGCAACGTTGTCTCCTTAGCTTTAAGTAATAAAGGCGAATTTTGTGTATCCGCGGGCTTAGACGAAAAGTTCCGGATATGGAGACGTGAAAAGACGTCGCAAACGCACCGAAAGAAAATAACGTGGAGTTGTCTTACGGCGTGCTACTATTCGTCTGGCATCGCCCGTTTCTTGGCTAGTCCTGTGCTCAATAACTTCAAAATTGGGAACGCATCTCTAGGTAAGGCTGAAGAATTCCCTTACTTGAAGGAAATAGATGAAGAGGATATTATCAATAAGGTGTTCAATATGCATAAGGAACGTACCGGAGTGAGTTGTGAGGATTCGATGGCTAGCAAAGACGATGGGGATATTGGCGGGGTGGCTATATCCCACGATGGTTCGCTAATTGCCGCGTGGTTTGGATGTAAATTAACCCTATGGGACACATATTTGTGCACTCTCCGTACAACACTATCGCACCCGGCTCTACGGCCCAAAGGCAAACATGTGATGTTTGGAAATAACGATGCCGCTCATTATGTAAGTATCATAACAATTTTATGTATCTCAGTATCTCAGTCGGATCTGATCAACATAGTTAAGCAGGCTTGTCCGCAGTCGAGACATGGACGGGTTTTATGGCATCAGAGGAATACGGCAATTTATTGGCATTTCAGAGTTTCATGAAGGGACCCATAATCTATGTTTTTTATCTTTTGCAGTTAGTCTGTACAACAGAAAATTGCGTAGCTGTGTGGAGTCTTCTTTCGTTGACCATAAAATGGCTGGTGCAGTTGAACCCTATGTGGCTCGCAGGCGACCCGTTTTCAAACAAGATGGCTGTGATAACTGAAAACAATGATGGTGAGCTTGCAATGTTTTACAATAAACTTTTTGTATTTAACAAGCAAACTGCATGCAGTGAAACACGACTGCACTAACTGGCCTCTGCCGCCCATGAAAATTAGGGTGTGCTGAGACATTTATTTGAGTGATATTTTTTTGCTCTGAACCAATTTTGAAGTTCACGGGACTGACATAATACCAAATAGTAAATTTTTTTTGCGATTATATAATATTGCTATTAAAGAATTGGAAAAACAATAGTCTACCTGTTACCGACCCCGAATAGGACTGTAGGGCTCAAGGAATATGACTGATAGTATTAGTCCTACTAGTAGAGTCTGGTCACAAATTTTATTTGAGGTTATTGAAAAACCTTTTCAATTTAATTTATGGATCCCATTCGTATCGTGATCAACCAACACTCAAGGAAGGTTCACGAAACTTTCTTCTGTATAAGCATTATTATTGTCAACAGTTTTCGTGTTTAGACCTCAAAGTTCACAACCACTGCTGACAATGAAGAACGTAGCGGATCCCGAGACAGGAGTGTTCACGCAGTGTGTTTTCGCCCCCCCCGTCGGGGATAACATACGACTTTACATGGTGCGGAATGATTCGGTGAGAACATCATTTTTACATTATATTTCCGACTAGCAGAATATAGCACAAATCGGTGTCGCCAAGTACTCTCAAAATAGATGTATATACGACCTGCTGTAGCTTAACGTTGAGACTGGTGGGAAGTAGCCCAAGATAAACCGCGATGGCATGTCCTTGTGCCGCAGTCTCACACATTGAGGCGCTGAGCCAGAAGAGTCAATTAGATAGAAATTGATAACTCCTCATTTTCTAAAGTCAGTTAAAATGTAAAAGTAAAAAACCACCTAATAATTAATGTTTACAGGAAATCTACTGTCTAGAGCCCGAAGTCTCCAACGACCGTGGCTTAGAAGTTATATCTCGTCGCAACTTACCCGTCTCGCACTTTAGTGCGCTACTGGCCGAACAGCAGCTGTCTGAGGTGCGGTCCGCCGCGCCCGCGTCTGCACAACAACTCAACGTTGAGTCTCTCGGGAGCACAGCCATAGCTCAGGTATAAGTCTTTTTTTGGAACATAAACGGCACATAGACATACCGGCACCTGATGGTAAATGCGAAGTGATATCTCGTGCAATCTGCCCGTGTCCTTCAAATAAAATCAAAGTATGCAACCTGGCAAAGTCAAAGTGACGGTGTGCAGCAGAGTGCATTTTATTGTGACATTAATTAACTAGTATACCTTGTCATGTTTATAATCCGGTTGGATATTTTAAAGTGTTTTTTATGTCAAAATGGCAAACTGGTTTGAGGTGACCAGTGGCAGTGACAGCCCATGCGATATCTATAAACAATGTCAAATAAGGCTATGCAGTCCTTCCTATTCTAAAGTTCTTCGAACGACTTCATCGTCATCATCATCAACTTGGCTAGCGTAATGGACTATGGCCTTAACATTCTCACCTTGAGAGGAGACCCATGCACAGTAGTGGGCTGTTGATGGGTTATGGTGATTATGATGCTGATCATCAACTAATCTCCGGACCACTACTGAGTAGGGGTCTCCTCTTAGAGTTAAAAGAATAAACGCATCAGACCGAAAGTTCCAGAATCGTACATAACTTCGAAAAATCAAAGGCCACGGAATAAAATCACCACCGGGTCAAAATCAGTAAGATAATGGATAATTAATATAAGTTATAATTAAAAAACCATTTCTTATCTGAAAATAAAAGTTATGAGTAATACATGTCCACGAAAAACTTACTTTTGCAATTATAGTTCTTCTAACGTGACTTCTCTTGGCAGGATACCTAGAGAGATATCCTTAAGAGATAAATCATACATAAATTGTGTAAAGTGGGCCATCTGATATGAAATATTGCTATCAGGACAAAGTGGATAATTTCAACGCCGTAAATTGGCAAACAAGCAAAACAGACCGAAACTGGAATTTCCTTTTATATCGATGGCAACATCTTAACGATTTCTCAACGAGACATTGGCAAAGTGGTCCGGTCTTTGTGTTTCTCCATAATTGTTTATGACAGTAACAGGTAATAAAGATATGCAAATGATCAGATGAATTTATCACGAAATTTTTTATGTGGAGCAAGTAGCATACGTGACTTTAAAGTGGTCAGTGTAGACTTTTCAGAGATGTAGTACCGTGTTCACGTTTCGTTCACGGCAGAGAGATGGCTGATGTCCATAGGATTTGTAAATGTAAATAAAATTACATTTAGGCGCTCATTCGACTTTACTGTTTGTCGTAATTAGACACTTTTATGGCTAGTCATTTTTCCTTCTAACATTTGTCGTCTTACCCAAAAAAAAGAATAATCAAACACCAATTTGGAATATAACTCTTTCCTTTTTCTACTGCTTTTGCTAACAGTAATTTTATATTGTTACAGTTCATGTCGGGAGCTCCTCACATGGTACCACCGGTGAGTATGCTATGTACTTCGTTCCTTCAACACCTATCCGGTTACGTAGAACCAGAGGAGCAAATAGATGAAATTGACGACCAAATGGACGTCGAGCTTCAGTCGAGCGACGACGAAGATACGACCAAACTGAACAGAACTATCGTGCCCAAAACCACACAATTGTGGACGCCGAATTATGACGGTGTTAAAGAAAAGAGGCTAAATAAAGTTCTTAAAGTTCCACTTTTAGATTTACACGTGACGGAGACATTGTTTGGTTTATAAGAATAATTGTGACGTTTTAAGATTTCAATAAACTATAAATCAATACGCATCTTGTTTGAACATTAATATTTCTTTGCCCCATATAATATATATTTTCAAGTAACATTAACTTGTAATATCTTCTGTATTGTCAATAGAGTAGTTAGTATACTTAACAGCAATGAAAACATCTGTTTATTATGCTGATAAAATGTAAAATTTGCAATTAGTGTAGGTATTATTTCTTGAAGAGGCGAGACGCATTTACCTGTAAGGAAGTGAAAGATTTGCATTCACATTATGGAGCTTTTATCTCAAAATGAGGTTGAATCTATTGTGGAAAAATGTGGTTATACAGATAATGAAAGTTTAAATTGGACTATTGATAATTATTCAAGTGAAATGATAGGGTATCTCGGAGAACATCTCAAATTAAAAATTCAAATGAAGTCGAAAGGAGTGGACTTTGAGATGAATTTGTTTCTGAAGTGTATACCGAGATTCAATAAATGGAAGGCGCAATACTTACGGGAGACAACCTTTTTTCGAAAAGAGTATGGTATGTTAAGTGGCCTTTTCGAACTCTTCCAGGAAAATCAAGGTAATTATACAAAAATACGTAGTTTCTTTTGATTTACATATGTGGTAGATCTTATTTAATTATTATTCTTCGATAATGTTCGATGTATTTTAAGGGGAAAGAAAATGGCGACCTAAACTTCTGTATACTAAAGAAGAGCTGTTTGTATTCGAAGATGTATCTGAAGTAGGCTACGTAATGCCTAATCACGTGAATACTTTAGCCGACGAAGAACTGATGGCTACTGTAGAAAGTTTAGCAAGATTCCATGCACAATCGTACATTTACGAAGAAATGAAAACGAGGGAACGCTCCAGGTCTTACAGGATATGGGAGGAATACAGTGAATATTTAACTGAACCTGTTAACGGTCAAGCTTGGCGTAACACAGGAATGAGAGCTGTTATAGATTATCTAAAAGTATACTCTGCGTATAAATTGGAACCATGTTTTAAGGATATAGAATTTGCCATTACCATGTTATACAACGATGCGGTCAATCTCATGAAACCGAGCTCGATATATAGAAACGTCGTTATCCATCGAGATATATGGACGAATAACATTCTTTTGAAAAAGCTCGACAGCGGTAAATTGCATGCCCTCATCGTCGATTTTCAAACTGTGCTTTACAGTTGTCCTATGCTTGATCTTTCTTCGCTATTATTTTTTAACACTACAAAGAATTTTAGGTCAACTCAAACTGAAAAAATTATCAACCTTTATTATGCCATTTTAAGAGAAGAGCTAAGATTAAATGGCATAGATGTTCTTACTATAATAGATAGAGATAAACTTGGAAAAGCGTATAATGATAGTATAGCATTCGGGATGACACAAGCAGCACTGATAATACCTATTACAGTAATGAGTGACGAAAGAAGGAGAGAAGTATACGAAAACAATAAAAATGCTTTAAAAGTTGATGTCGTTTCCCGAAGTCAGGAAATAATAGAGACAGCAAGAGACGATATCAATTACCGAAATAGAGTAACTGATTTGTTGGATGATATGGTTGAGAAATTTCTTATATATCCTGTGGTATAAAACCGACGAAAGCATAACAATACAGATAGCATAGCCCTGGTGGGCTTTTATTCTTATTCGTAGAAAACGAGTTGTACGAACACAATTAGTTGTAATTCGTGTAATACTGTCGGAAGAGAATATTATTTATTTGATATATGGCATAAAACAAACGTGTGAAAGATAATGTTTGTTTGTACTACTTGGCATAGCACTAGCGTATTTGTTCAATATTCGTTCAGTATTTGTTCGTTATTTGGGCAAAATAAAGTCGACGGTGTCTGCGTTCATATAAGATTCATTATGTTTCAGCAGAATAAATTAAATATTTGTGTAAATTATGTGTCTTATTAATCCCTGTAATTATGGTATCTGTTGAAGGTTATTTTAATAACCCGCTTTTAATGTGATTACATAGTTTCTCAACAAATAAAAGTTATCTATAACCAAACGCAGTAACAGACAAATAGTGAGTATCAGTAAAACGGTCTTCAAACTTCAATTTAGTTGCTTCAATGAGTGTTCATTGTAAATAAACCATGGACTGTATATCAGAAGAACTTGTCAAAAATATTATACAAAATTATGGATATAGAGAGAAAGATGTCGGTATGGAAAAGTATATCATCCACAAAGCCAGCGACAAAATGCTGGGATTTTTAGCCGACTATTGGAAATTAAAAGTGTTTTTAACATTCAAAACTGGCGACAAGAAAATGCTGAGTTTCTTTATAAAGGCTGTGTCGCAAAACTCATCTAAAGCCGACATGGTCAAAGAATTGAAATTATTTGACAAAGAAATTAATTTTTATTCAATTCTCAAAATCAACATAGACTTGCCTGGTAAGAAAAAATATTTCTTTATATGTTTAAATTTCATCGTAGGATATATTATAGTTTGGAATATATATATTTTGTGTTAACTTTAACCAGGAATAACACCATGGAGTGCCAAACTAGTGTCCACCGTTAATGAAGCGATCATATTTGAAGATTTGAACGCTCTAGGTTATAAATCGCTGAATAAGTTCGAAACTTTCGATATAGGCCATACCAAACAAGCATTGAATATGCTAGCGAGATTTCACGCGTCTTCAATAATTTATGAACAAAGAAAACGTAAGCTACTTCAGACACCATACAGCATCAGTGATGAATTTGAAGTTTATTTGGATAAAGGTGGCTACTATGACTCGAACGTCTGGTTTATTCAATGCATGAAGGGAGCGTTAGCAGCTACAAAAAGTTACTCCAAATACAAAAATTACGAACTTAGCATCATTGAAAGTCGGTGGAAGGCTGTTTGGATTTCAGCGCTAGATCTAAGCAACGCTTTGTCTGGAAATTGCAACGTTATTTGCCACCGCGATTTGTGGAACAATAATCTTCTATTTCACTATAAAAATGTCGATGAGGTGTTGCTGCCAGATGATTGTGTAATGGTAGATTTCCAAGCAGTGCGTTGCCAGCCTCCTGCTGGAGACGTGATGCTCTTACTGTATTGTAATCTCGAACCGACATTTCGGGAAGAAAATATGAATGATTTTCTGCGTTATTACTACCAGGAACTTGGAGTAATTCTTGCTGAACATGAAATAAATATTAACAAAGTCTTACCTTCACAAAGTTTTCTCAAATCAGCTGAAGAGCAAAGATTATGGGCGCTTATCGTTAGTGCATGCCTCGTACCTCAAATATGGTTAGATGACGACTTGACAACGGATATTTTCTGCGATACTAAGCAGTTTCACGATGTTCTTTCAAATGACAAGGCATCGTTTATTATGAGAATGGTGGAGACTAATAAGCAGTATAAAAATAAAGTTATGCCGATATTTGATGAAATTGTTGAAAGATATTGCTTAGTTTGAGGGGCAGTACGGAGCCGGTGTTTATGAAAGGAATAAAGTTAAGTCCAGCATATCAAAATAATGTGTGCTATTAAACTTGTTTCTAATTGCAGTTAATCATTTTTTTAAATAGGTTAGTCCAAATAAATATATTTAAATTAGGTAGGTATATGTGTAGTGTGTCCACGTTCCAATTCCAGGATTGCTGGAAGAGATTTTTGAAATAAGCAGTACCTATGTACTATGTACTATGTACATGTTTACGTATTATGCTGTCTCATTTAAGATTTTTGTATGAAATGCTTTACATGATATTAAAAATAAATAAGGTCAGTAAACTCAAAAATAAATTTTATTTTGTCCGTGTGCTTACATTTTGTTTTTGAAATGATTTGAGACAAAGTTATTGTCCTCCAAGCGGCGCGCGCCGAACTTCCTGTACCAGGGGTCTTGGTCGCGCTGGCTATACACGTCGCAGAAGGGGCGCACAAGCAGGATGTACAGCAGCTCCACGAAGCTCAAGATGCTCGCGCCGAGGAACAACCCCCCGGTACCTCCAGTTGATACTGTTCAATCATCATTATCAACATTTATCATTGGGCCTATAATCAGCACGGACCTCCTCTCAGAATGAGATGGATCTTAACCCACGCAACTAATAAACGCTCTTAAGGGTTTATTAGTTACGCTTCCCTCTCGCTCGCACTATCTAACATTTTTAATTATTGTAAAAGATTGTATTCTTGTAAAAATGTTTTTGTTACCGATATTGACAATAGAATTACGGATATTTTAGACATATTTTAATTTTCATATACCTACTTATGTGATATTTAATTGCCTTAACGCACGTAAGCTCCAAAAATCAAAGTTTCTGACAGAATCAGCGTACCTGGAGTATGAACCTGGGACCCTTGAAGTAGGAGGCCGAAAACGGTCAGTCAGTCTACTCGGGTATCACCGCTTTATGAGAAGTGTAAGATTATTGAACACCAAGTAAGATTTAATGACTCATTGCTATAAAAACAGGGTTGACTGGTAGATAATGCCAACAGGCATTAAGCCCGCCCTTTGTAAAACCTAGATTAAGGCCCAATGCCTGAGGGAGACGGCACTGGCTGAAAACCAGCGCTACCCCGCGTTAGCAAAAGCCGAGCCAACTCCTTGTGCTTTATATAAAGTATTACAATTAAAACTTAATTGTAGCCACTCAATTTTAAAGCGAATAAATAAATGGATGGATGGATGGATCTTTTCCTTGTTTTTCTTTTATCAAGGGGCGGATTACGCTGACTTGCGGGCCAGAGCCAAGCTATTATTAATAAAAAAATATTTTTTTAAATTTATGAATGAAAGAAGAAAGAATGAAGCGTTATTTCCATATCCCTATAACACATAAAACATGCAGGTATTCACAATTGTAGGTACTTATAACTAAATTACTTAAGTAAAAATAAAAAAAAGGGGTGTGGCTGTGTTATGGACACGGCCGTTTGTTGTACGTGAATAACGTCTAGTAAAGGGTAAAGTTT